>PISX010001965.1:113524-127597 GCA_004024625.1 Mellivora capensis | reverse complement strand
TCTGACCTAATCTTGCATCTCTGATCACAGAAAGCAGCGGACTGCCACGCTTATCCACCCCAGAGCAGCCCAACCACCTGCCAGGAATCCGTTCATGGTGGTTTCCCATCTCTCTCCACTCTCATCTCTTGATCTTCTGTAATGGCTTCTTCCCCACTGGCTACTGCTTGACCATCTTCCTTGGAGGTTGATATGGCCAAGGGTGTTTGAATGTCAGGTGGGTCCTTGCTTTACTGAGCTGATTCCACTGGTCCACCTGCAGTCCTGTCCCGACACCAAAAGGCTGAATTTCTCAGCAATAAAAGCCCTCATTTGCTCTTGAAGACTTATTTATTCATTCATTATTTTTTAATTCAGACAGTTGCTCAGCAAATATTTTTATAGCACCTAATGTGTAAGGGTTCTGTAGAAACAGAGAAATTAGCTGCAAAAATTAAATAGAAAAATCATCCAGCTGGAAATTAAAATAGCCTGTTCCTACAAGCTAACAGCTGCTATGCTAAGAAGCATATAAAAAGGGTGTTTCTCACTAGAAGGGAAGGAAATAAATGCATATTAAAATAACAATGAATCGACATTTTCATTGTCAGGGATTAAAATAAAATAATAAAATTCATTACTGGTGAAGTTACAGTAATTTAGGCAATTGCTATCCACTGTGGGAGACCAAGTATCAATTCAGATGTGGCAGGCTAATTTAGTGACATACTAATTTGTGTTTTTCCTACTGAGCTTTTCCTTCCTCCTTCAAAGAAAGTAGTTAGGCTATATTAATGTCCTATTGCTACATAACAAATATCACCAGCTTAGCAGAGTAAGACAAAACTTATTTCATAGTTCACAGTTCTGTAGGTCAGAAGCCTAAGCAGGACTCACCTGGGTTCTCCGCTCAGGGTCATACAAGACTGACACAAGGTGGCTGCCAGCTTGGGTTCATTTCTGGTGGCTTTGGGAGCCAACCCACTTGCAAGTTCATTCAGGTTAGTGGAAAATTCAGTTCCTTGGGTTTGTAGGACTGAGGTCCTGCTTCCCTGATGGTCATCAGTCAGGGACCGTTCTTGTTTCCTAGGGGTTGCCTGCATGCCTTGTCATGTGGCCCCCACCATCCCCAAAGCCAGCATTTGTCCCTGCCACACGCACATAGGGTCTCTCTCATGCTGTTTCCAGGAAGGTCTTCATCTCCTCTAAGGACTCATCTGATTAGATCAGGCCCAATTGTTGAAAAGACATAAAATAATAACGTGAATAAATGGTATGATAAATAAGACAAAACACTGAATGATATTTGCACCGTATTTTTTGTGACAGAAAGATCACTGATACACTGACCTTTTTTTTTTTAAGGATTTTATTTATTTATTTGACAGAGAGAGAGAGAGAGACAGCAAGAGAGGGAACACAAGCAGGGAGAGTGTGAGAGGGAGAAGCAGGCTTCCCGCTGAGCAGGGAGCCCGATGCGGGGCTCGATCCCAGGACCCTGAGATCATGACCTGAGCCAAAGGCAGACACTTAACGACTGAGCCACCCAGGCGCCCCATGACTTTTCTATATGTAAGACAAATATAATCTGGCCCCACACTCTGGACCTAACCAAGAAGCTGGAAAAGATGGTACAGAAGTATTGTTAGTAATATGTGGAATGATTGTTTCTTTTTTCCCTCGGCCTGTCTTTTGAAAGTTAATCCCATCTGTATCTCTCAATTATGCCCCCCCCTCCACACACGCATGCACCCGTGCCCAGACAGATCAACAAGGACTGGCAACTTGATTGGCTAGCCACATTTGGAAGGTTTCCAGACCCTGCTGTAAATCCCAAAAACCCTCTGCAACCAAACCAGAGGCTCAGCGTATTTCAGCGTGCCCTAGCCACAGAGGTTCGACTTTTAGATCACAACGACGCAGGGGCTGCGGAGAAAGGGGAAGTCCAGGGCTGATGCCTCACTTGGAAAACCCAGCTAGGAAGGCATTTAACAACCACATCTCCTTCTCACTTCCTCAGGAGCAAAGGAACTGGGCTTTGTGACGTTGGTGTCAGTGATGCTAGGGCTGGGGTCTCCAGCAGGTGTCATAGCAAGAAAACCAAGGAATTTTCATTTTGGATTTGGCATCCCTCTCCTGAGGGCATGCTGCTCTAATTTCCAGCTCTGATTTTGGCCCTTTGCTCAATGATTCCATTTAGAATTCTCTTTTTGCTTCTGACTCCACCCTGTACAAGTGTGTGCACACACACACACATCCACACACACACACACATAGACACACACCAGCTACAGAGAGACACATATGTGTAAAGCCAGATAGATATGTAGCAACACATAGATTCTTGCAAAAGCAAACTGACTCACACACAAGCATACATGTGCCGACTCACTCAGATACTGACACGTCTATCCACATCCACATGTTTGTATAAAGGTAAATACACGTACTCTCAAACACAAACGCACATGCACAAATACAGTGTCCACGTGCACACACAGACATCCAACTTCTTGGAAGAAATTCCAAACCTGTCAGCTTGTGCATTTGGATTTCATTTCCCAAGCGTTTGTTGACCCTTTCCTATTTTCCTTTGGAGTTAGGTAATTATAGTTCGAAAGAAGTGAAAAGTGCCAAGCAAGGAGAGCCACCAGCCCGGTTGGGAGTGGGGGCAGGGAGGGCAGGGAGCCTAACACCAGCCCTCAGCAGGACCTGGGGCAGAGTGCTCTGTGGAAACAAACTCTGAGTTTCCAACGTGAGCCCCTTGGGCGGTCCTGGTTGTCTTCACAGGGCTAGAAGCTGAGCCGACCCCACACCGCCGTGGCTCCGGGGGCATGCAGTGTTGAAAACTCCTGAACTGGATTCCCCTCACCGGACACAGCACCCCTCTGCCTCCTTGTACCCCATGACCCTTCTGTGGAGGGAAGCTTTTCCTACATCAGGGTTGCCCTGTGGCGCCTGAATATGGTCCGAGGCTCCCATGCTGCTGAGATGCATGCCAACAGTCTGGGTATCAGCATGGGACTTCCCAATCACGGGGAGGACAGGAGTTGTCCTCTGTGCTTCCACTGGAAGGAGCTTCATTTGGATTTGGAAATTCAAACAATCAAGGGTAATTTTTATGTGAAATTTCCCTCTGTAAGCACAAGAGTGTGGCTGGTAGGGACACCTGGGGAGCTCAGTTGGTTAAGCAGCTGCCTGCAGCTCAGGTCATGGTCCTGGGGTCCTCGGATCATGTCCCTTGTCGGGCTCCCTGCTCAGCGGGGAGCTTGCTTCTCCTTCTCCCTCTGCTGCTCCCCCTGCTTATGCTCTCTCTCTCTGGCAAATGAAAAAGTAAAAAGTCTTTAAAAAATCAAAACAACAAAAAAAAGAGTGCAGTTGGTGGAGTCCCTGTGTCCCTGGGCAGCATCAGGAGTAGTACCCTGGAGGTCTCTCTGCCATCCCTCTTTGCTTGGACAGAGGTCCCAGAAGACAACTTCTGTAATGACTGTGCTTTTGGGGGACTGGTGCACTCCTGCCTTATATTACGGTGGCAGTGACCAGGGTTCTACTTGTGAGGGCGAGGGTGCTCTGGGGGTAGATGCAAGCACCAGACACTCCATCTTTCCTTCCAGGGACTCATAGAGCCTGTGTATGAACTGCCTCCCTTCCAGGATCTCCCCTGATGTCACAGCTCCCAGATCCCAGGACAGGACAACAGCTGGGCTAATTTAAGCTCCCTATTTCCCCTTCTCCAGCTGAGCACCCAGGACCTGCGGAGGCCGGCATGCACGGGAAGCTGGCTCTCTTCCTGGATCCTTCATGCCATCACGGGGCTGGAGGAGGCCAGTGGCATCCAGAGCTCCCAGCCCTCTTCCAGCAGATCTCCATCCTGCAGGACCGTCTACTCCATCATTGCCACCTCCTCAAGGGCACGGCTGCTTGTAGCCAGGGAAGAAACCATCTAAAAATCTCCTTAAGAATTCTAAAACTCCCTCGCTTGAAACTTGAGGCCCCTGCCCCCATATTTTTTAATCTGGCTTGGGAACCTGCAGATGTCTATTCTGGAATTGTCCTTTGGGGTGGGGACCAGGAGAGGCAGGGGAGACATCCCAGAAGCATAATTGGAGGAGGTGCTCACTCTTGCTGGGGAAGGGCAGGGTCATGACCCTGAGATGGAGGTCCCTTAAGTCTCTCACCTTGGGCTCCTAAACTAGTCCCTACTCTGGTGCCATCCAGAGCCCCCAGGCCCATTAGGGGTGTCTGAGGGTGAGAGGTTTGATGTCAAGGCTAGACATTTATCTTTTCCTCCTCAAGGGGACAGAAGAACCCCTCAGAACAGAAGCCACTCAGTTTCTTAACAACAACAACAACAACAAACAAACAAAACAAAAAACCAAAAACTGAGTGGAATCACCAGGCAACCCAGCAATTGCACTCTTGGGCTTTTGTTCCAGAGGCATGAAGTCCCAGACATACTTCAGGGGGAGAAAGGTTAAAGAAAGGGAGGTACATCCATCCCCTGGACTGCCACTAGATGACAAAAGAAATGAATCATGAATCATGGTTGCATTCAACATCTAGAACAGTGGGTCTCCAGGGAAATACGGTGAGCAAAAACCCATCCCAAAATGTTGCATGGGTTCTATGATTCCATTTATAAAACATTGTTGAAATGACTAACTTACAGAAATTGCAGAGATTAGGGGATGCTGGGTTGGGGGTTGGGAGGGGCCAGCTATAGTCATACCCGGGTCACACATGAGGGGTCCTTGTGGTGTTGGAGCCACTGAGTATCTTGACTGTGACAGTGGACACCTGAGCCTACATGTGTGATTAAGGACTATGGAACCAAATGCACACACACAAGTGCAAGTGAAACTGGGAGTTGGAAACAAAACCCGTGTTTGGGATCAATGTCAATAACTCAACTGCGATGTTATAACATAGTGTAGCAGGACAACTACCTCTGGGGAAACTGAAGAAAGGGTATGTGGGATCTCTCTGCATTGTTCCTTATAATTGCACGTGAATCTACAATGATCGCAAAATAAAAGCTTAATTTAAAAAAACACAGGGGTACCTGGGTTGCTCAGTTGGTTAAGGTTCTGACTTCTGCTCAGGTCATGATCTCAGGGTCCTGGGATCGAGCCCCATGTCCATCTCCCTGATGAGTGGGAAGTCTGCTTCTCATTCTCCTTCTGCCTCTTCCCCTGCCCATGCTTTCTCTCTTTCTCTCAAATAAATAAATAAATAAAATCTTAGTCTGGGCTCCCTGGTAAGCCTGTACTCCTTGGGGCTCTTTCATCTTTCTTCTTTGGATTTCCTTTGTCTCCTTAAATGGGTGAGTTTATTTTGTCCAGTTTCCCTGATTGTGACCTGGTGTTCCCAGAGGAGGCTGATGCTAGAGATTGTCTAGGAGTTATTCATGCTGCAAACACAGGTAAGAGGTATCCTTATCTGGTTCCCTGCTCAGAGCATCCCTGGCTCCTACCTGTCAGTGAGACAGGCTGTAAAGCTTTTCTAGAGTCATTGTTCCTTCAACAAACATCTCCTGGGCACTAACTTACAGTCCCACATGGTGTTAAACCTTAGGAGATGGACTGCTGGAGTACAGAGGCCTGACTCACAGACCCTTTGCTCAGTGATCCAGAGCAGAGGAGAGATAAAGAAGCAATCAGGAAATTCTAGCACCACATGGTAATTACTGCCATAGAGATGAGCACAAGGATGGAGATCTTACCTAGCTTGTGATGGTGGCCTCCCCGGAGGAGGAGACCCAGGCTGATTCTGTAGGGAGAGGAGGACAATATCGGGTGAAGCTACCAGTATCACATTCACCTGGACTTCTCTGTCTCTGTTGACTCACCTTAACTTTCCTGCCCCCTGGCATCTTCAGAGTAACAGAGAGTTCTTCCCATCCCCAACACCACACATGCAGACCAAGTGTCACTTAGCACCAAACATCACACAACCTGGCATGTTTTGTTTTGGGTTCAGCACACAGTCCCAGAAACAGTGAAACCGAGGATAATAGCTCAAAGGGACCACTGAGGACTTCCACCCAGGAAGGCAGGAGCAAGTGAGAACTGAGAGAGTGGGTGAGCCATTCAGCATGAAAGGATTTTAGCTTGATCATCTTGTCCATCTGCTCAGTGGAGCAAGCCAGCCAGTCTTTCCAACCTGTGCCCACCAAGTATAAAAAGAACCACAACTATCACAGCCTTCCCAATGTCGTTTCATGAATCTGTCCCTCACCATCCCTCCTTCTGACTCTGATGGCAGTACTTGTAGATGTGGAAGGATGTCTTGATGTACCTAAGGTCTACTTGACTTTACTGGCCCCTCAAGCCCTTCACCACAACAGTCACCAATAAGCTAGTGATATCTTGGAATTTTCCAGATCGGTTGTTCTCAAACTCACACGTGTATCAGAATCACCAGAGGGCTCATGAAAACACAGATGCTGGACCTTGCTTCCAGTGCTTCTGACTCAGTAGGTATGGAGTGGAGCACGGGCAATCAGGTACTGCTGATGCTCTGAAGACCACACTCTGAGAAGTTGTTGTAGCAATTCCTAGGGGCATAGGCGATCACCTGACACCAGCTCCCTGATGTCCCACATAGTCAGAAGGGGTATAAGGATGGTACAGGAACAGGGACCAGTAGAATCCCTAAGAACATTCATCGATACCGGATTCACTGATCTCCATGATATCACTTCCACGATCAACAGTTTTGGGGGTTTTTTAATTAATCACTGGAGCGGTCAGAGGATAGGAATGAGAAGTCTAAATGAGAAGTGGGATAACTGGGCTTTAATCCGGATTCTGCTCCTTGCTTGCTGGTTGATTTCAGGAAAGTGGCATACATTCTGTCACTCTTTGGTTTTCTTAGCTTAAAATCACCTCCATCACATGAAGCTTTTAATAGGATGAAATAAAATAAAATATATGGAAGTGGTTTTTAAAAATCCAAGGTCTACTCTTGTTTGGTTTCTGTTCAGTTACAACAAAACAAAGCACTGGAAACTTGACCCTCAAAACCTGAGTTTCAAGACCTCAAATTTGACAGTCCCATTGAAGTGAGGCACAAGAGAAGACCCAAGGGCAGGGGTGCATGAGGACATGAGCTGGCAGACAAACCCTCATTCTCAACCTTGGGTAAGAAACATCAAGGACGCCCAGTGAGCATCAGCTGGTAGCTTGAGGGATGAAGAGGAATCTCAGAGCAGAGTACATGTTGTGATATAGGCAGCCAGTTGAGGTGACATTTCCCAAAAATCAGCAGGTGCTAACCTGCAGGGTGAGGTTCAAGGACTTTGTAAGGCCCTCCTATCTATTTCAAATCAGGGTGCATTTCTCGGGCTGGATGCTAGATACTAACCAGCCAGGCAGCGTGGAAGCAAGCCTGATGACTGATGTTGGGTCTGCACCAAACTACAAAACCCAAAATCCCTTCTGACTGAGAACAGATTTGGGGCCAAGTTGACCCTGAACTTGCCAAGGGTATGAGCTCTGGGGTATGACAGATTAGGGTAATGAACCCACTCCTTCACCCTCCTGATCACATCTTTTGCTTTGCAGTACCCCACCCTCCAAAAAGACAGAATCTATTTCTCCACCTCAAGTGTGGCCTTGACTGTGAGACTAGCTCTGACTGCTAGGATGGAGTGGCAGGGACAGAGTACTACCAGGACCCAGCCTGCATCTCAGAGCCCTTGCTGGTTCCTCTTACATTTTTGTTCTTCTGCCATCACTGTGAGAAGGAAATGCCGAGGCTAGCCTGCTGGTCCTGTGACGAAGATGAGAGACATAGGGAGCAGAATGGCCCCAACCAAGCCCAGTCCAGAGCAGACACCCCAAATGGCCCCACATGCATTAAGGAACCTAGCAGAGATCAGCCAAGTGTAGTCTAGGTTAGCAGCCTATCCCCAGCAAGTTCACTGACCCGTGAGGTATTACAATAAGTGATTGCTGTCAGAAGCCAAAGACTGGGGAAGTTTGTTACAAGGCAATAGCTTGCTGATACAAGTGGCTACTGTGTCAGGTTTGGGATACCAAGATGAATTAAGACAAAATATTTACCCGCAGGGAATGTATAATCTGACAAAAGAGGCAGTTGTCCTAAGATGTGCTAAGTAATATGGGAGGAACTATATCAGTGTTGTAAGAGCTCAGAGACCCAGGGACCTAATTGGAGGTTTCAGTAAAGGCTTCTCATAAATTACTCTTGAGCCAAGCAGCATGAGGACAGGAGACTGAGGACCTCTGAGCACACCCTACATTGAACACAAGGCAGGGTGCTCACAGGTTGAGTGGAAACAAGTGGGACCAAGCCCAAGGTTTGATTGACATCAGAACCCATTCACTTCTTAGGCTCCAGGGACACAGAATGCCACCTTGCCTCCCCCAGCTACCTCAACATGGCCCACATCCACTGCCACCCCAGCTTGGGGTTCTACCAGATGCCCAGAGCACAAATTTTGTCAATGAGTAAGTAAGTCCTTGTCCAAACAAGGGCCAACAAAACTAGACCTATTGGATACTGTAACAAAATGCATATTCTCCAGAGAACCTGCTTCATATTCGATCAACTTTTCTACTAGTCCTTTTTGAAAAAGTTTTGATTTGTATGCCATTTGTAAGATTCTCTGTTTGCCTACAATAATATTGGAGCACAGGACTAGGGACAGGGAGCAGAGGCAAGGTAGACAGGAAAAAAAAAAAAAGCAGAAGAGCTTGTGACTTCCAAGTAATTAACATCTTTGCACAGTTTTATTTGAGCCTGTAAGACAGAATTGGGAACAAAACATCAAGCCAGGGCTGTGCTGAGCCCGACATCTTGGGGAGTAGGTGACTATGCTCTGTGCAAGCTTATTACTCCAGCACCTTCCCAGCAGTCAGACCTTCTCAGCCAGGGGCTCCCATGGATAAAGCAGGATTGTGGGTGGAGCCCATGGTGGCCAGCAGCCCCACTGACCTGTCTTCACCCACTGGCTACATACATAAGTTTAGCTCCCCATCTGAAGAGCATTTTGACAGGTCCTCCCCCCAAACCCGATGCTACTTCTCTAGACTTTGCCGACTGTTTAATTTTATGTCTTTGAATGGAAACCATGTAACCTCTAGAGATATTTCTCAATGTGTTACTATGGGTCACAAAAATACAGCATGACTCAGGGAATAACTGCTTTCCTTTAAAAAAAAAACAACAGAGAAACCACAGCACAGACAAACGAGGCTGCTCTCCCGGGTCATGCGGAAAGATCTACGCCAGCCTCTGAGCTGCTGAGGCAGCTCAACCTTGCTCAGCCTTGTGAGGCAGAAGTGGGAGTCTCTGCCGCAAAACCCAAATCCAGAGTCAAAATGTTGCGTGTAAGGGGAAGAGCTTCCAGGATGAGGGCTCCTGGTCTCACGAGAGAGCCAGCTTCACAGAAGTTGTTATGGAGAAAGAGGATGTGCTGCCAGTTAAATAAAACAGTGGATAGAATGGCTCTTACAGGAGTGCTTGCTGCCTTTTGATTCACAGGGTCACCAATGTAGTTGTAAATAACCAGAATAAGGGCACAAGAGGTATTTCCAGAGAGTCTGCGGTTTAACCAGCAGTTTTAAACGGCGGTTTAACCAGCCGGGTTTAATGAGCAACTTCTATGTATTCCGGTTACCATTTTGCAGGAGGAACGCTGAGAAGTGGTTAGATTCTGGAGACAGATGGAAGGCAGAGCAGATGTAACTTGCTCATGATGGAGATGCAGGGATAGGAAGGAAAGGGACAGCAAGGATGAAGCCAAGGGCATGGCCTGGACCACTTCTGTGTCTTTGCCTCTGGCTGTGTAGGGATGTGCTTGCCTCCACTGCCCCTATATCTGGAGCAAATCTCTGTCACAGGCCTCCCCTTCTTCTTCCAAAATGAGGAAAAGGGGAAATTTTGACTTCATACAGAAAATGTTAGCTGCCAACTTAGAGCCAGTTTCTCCTGCAGCCATTGCCACCAGGCTGTGAGTGTCCAAAGTGAAGTCACACATCAGCTACACTCACGACTTGAAACAATGGATTAGCAAACATTCCCACTGTCTAGCTCCAGCTGCTGCTACCAAGATGTTTGATGGTGGGAGACAAGGGACAAGCATGGGAGACACAGCTCCCAAGGGACAAGGGAAGCTGGCTCTGCTTCTCCATCCCTTTGTGATTGTGATCCACAATAAGAAATACATTTTACATCATGAGCCAGTATGCACACTGGTGGAAACCTCTAGCTTTTTGTCTTCTCTTCTCTCCCATTCAGGTTTGTTTTTTAAAATGCTGCTCAAACTGGGTGTTGTATATCAGTGTTTGAATCACTGTATTGTACACCTGAAACTAATATTACTCTGTATGATAACTAACTGGAATTCAAATAAAAACTTTAAAAATTAAAAAAAATAAAAATAAAAAAAAATGCTGCTCAAAATCTACTAAATCAACTATCTTCCCTGGATCATGACACACAGTTTTGAAAATCCCTCTTTCAGACAATGTTGGACAAGAATATTCTTCCTGCCTGAAACTAAGGACATGATAAGACTGCTTCTGACACCAGTCATCTTTTGAAGGTGCCCACCCTTGGAGGGAAGTTGCAGAACTAGCAGCAAGAGGTACCTTTAGGAAATGCTCATTTCCTGAAGTCACTGGGCTTGCCTGAGATCTCCAAGATAAATGCCAAGAAATCTGACTTTTCTCCTCCTGAGTTCCCAGGACCACACCCTTGGGTTCAAGTTGTCATCCCAACCCCATGACGGCTGCTGGGCTCAGAATGGGCTACACCAGCCACTCTTCCGGGGTTGGTGCTCTGGGCGCTAAGTGAGGCACCTTCTTGACTGTTGACTCATCTTGGGATTGCTAGAGAACCAGCTCATAGTTCAGCTTTCTTACTGTTTCTTTCTAAAGAGGTAATCTCTGAGGAGACATAGAGGGCAACATCATTAACCAAAAAAGAGAGAGGTCTGAGAATTCTCACATAACAAGAGTTCACGTTGTCTTGGGACTAAGCCCATTGGATAATGGCAGCTTCAATTGTCACCTTCCACGTGTCCCTTCCTTTTATGAAAGTCCAGCAAGTTCCCCATTCTAACCCATGCTCATTAGCCACCTGCCACTATCATCCTTGAGGACTTCAACTCAAACTGTTTTTATAAGTCAGACTTACTATTTTTTATAACCATTGATTTGTGTTCATGATCTGAAGTATAGCCTTATTAATGGGCTCTTCTATTCATTTTGATAATTTTAAATGTGTGACTCTTGAGTTTTCTAGGTACACAATCATGTCACAGGCAACTAACAATACCATTGTCTCTTTTATTCCAAAATCTATATCTTTTATTGTTTCTAGAACTTCTAGAGCCATGTTAGGTACATGGCAGGTACATAGTACATGGCAGGACTCCATTTCTGATTTTATTGGAAATGCTACTAGCTCTTTACCCTTAAAGCATAACATTATCTATTTGGTGTGAGACGTAACCCTGGAATACTTAGCTACTTTGTTTTTTCCAATAAGAATGATTATTGAACTTTATTAAATGCCTTTTTGGCATCTACTGATATTTTTCTGTTTTTATCCTTTTAAAAAATATTTTTATTTTTTAAAGTAATCTCTGTGCCCAATGTGAGGCTCAAACTCGTGACCGTGAGATCAAGAGTCAGGTGCTCTGTGGTGCCTGGGTGGGTCAGTCCGTTAAGTGTCTCCCTTAGGCTCAGGTCATGATCTCAGGGTCCTGGGATCAAGCCCCACATGAGGCTCCCTGCTTAGCAGGAAGTCTGTTTCTCCCTCTGTCCCTCCCCCCACTCATCCTCACTCTCTGTCTTCCTCTCAAATAGATAATAAAATCTTAAAAAAAAAAAAAAAAGAAAGAGCTGTGTGCTTTTCTGACTGAGCCAGCCAGAGACCCCTCTGCTTTTATCTTTTTAATTTGAAGTATGCGTTCATAGATTTCCAACCATTATAGTACTCTTTTCTCCCAAGAATATGCCTTCTGTGATGTATTGAAATATTGTAACATATCTATGAGTTTATGTACTAGTACTTTATTGAGAATGCTTGCATCCATGTTAATAATATGCCATCTTTGACAAAAGTACTATTATTGGAAAACAGGTCATTTACATGAAAGGAATAATATAATGGTCATCTTTGTCTGGAAGAATTTATAAAGTATGAGAAGTCTCTTTTCCTTGACAGTTTAAATGACTTCTCCAGTGAAATCTGAGTCTGGGGTTGGGGAAGGAACAATGCTTTATTTTTACTTTCTGTTGTTGATTTTGTTTTAAATTTTCTTTTCATTATGAAAAATGTCTTCATGCTTTTCCTGGGTTGAAGTTTTTCACTTAATCCATAGGCAGAAAAAAGATGTCTCTTGATTAAGTTTCAAGGTGGTTGGCATATCATCCTGCCGTTTTCTCATGTGGCTTATAACCACGTTTTTAAAAAAGGTTTTATTTATTTATTTGACAGAGAGAGAGATCACAAGTAGGCAGAAAGAGAGAGGGGGGGAAGCAGGCTCCCTGCTGAGCAGAGAGTCCAAAGTGAGACTCAATCCCAGGACCCTGAGACCATGACCTGAGCCGAAGACGGAGGTTTAACCCACTGAGCCACCCAGGTGCCCGTATAACCACTTTTTAAAAAAATTTCTGCTTTTTATGGGTGACTTTTCTTCATGAGACTTACCAGAGATCTCCCCAACGAACCCTCAAAGAATGAGCTTGGGGTTGCTTTATTAATTCTCTTTTATTCTTTTCATCTTTTTTGCTCTAAAAAGTACATGAATAAAAATATTCTTGTAAATATTTAAAGAACTCTGGAGTATTCAGAACAAGAAGGGGGCAGCCTCCCTCCACTACTCCCACCCCTTCAGTCCTGATGCCTCCCCTGTCCCAGGATGACCACAGGCTGGGCTGGGGGGGCCTCCCTTCCATCCTCTCCTTAGCTGCTCTTTCTACACACATTTGATATATATATATATATATATATATATATATATATATTTTTTTTTTTTTTTTTTTTTTTACCACCGAAGGTTCATGCCATGCAGGCTGCTTTCATATGCTAGTTTCATTTAGCAACACATTTCAGAGATCCATTCACTTAATCAATATTTATTAAGGTGTAGCTATGTGCCTGTTTCTGTTCCAGAACCTTGGGATCCATATGTGAGCAGAACAGAGATCTCCCTACCCCACTCATGGAGCTTAGACTCTGCTCTCCTTCCATGTCAGAAATATGTCACTGAATTCTTCGTAATGGCCACATGGCTTCATTACTTTTACCCCTATAAAGGTCATTGGGATTTCCCCCAAGGTTTTTACAGTTACAGACAAGGCTGCAATGAATGTCCTAAGGCATACATCTTAGCACACTAACGAATATTTCTAGGGCATGGTGTCTGGGAAACACATTTGTTGGGTACAAGGTCAGCATATTGTAGATTTTTATAAAGACTCACAAAAATGTTATTTGGGAGAAGTTCTTCTTTTTATATTTCATATTTCCAAATGGTTTATATTTCCAATGGTTTAGGATTTTTTTTTTGGATGTGATTAATTTTTTACTTTGATGCACTGGGATACAGAACTGCACCCTTTTTTATATATAATTTTTGATCTTTGTAAAAGGTATTGTAAGGTCCTCCAGGTATGGCTGTACAAGGTAATAACCAAGCCATTTGTCTCTGAGGGATTCCCTCTCCAACACTTTAGGTAGAAGGAGCTTACTCTCTGTAGCTGCTTCTAAGTTTCTGGAGGCTTCCATTAGAATCTTTGTGCTGCAGCAAAGGAAACAGTTAACCAAACCAAAAGACAACTGACAGAATGGGAGAAGATATTTGCAAATGACACATCAGATAAAGGGCTAGTGTCCAAAATCTCTAAAGAGCTTAGCAAACTCAACACCCAAAGAACAAATAACCCAATCAAGAAATGGGCAGAGGACATGAACAGACATTTCTGCAAAGAAGACATCCAGATGGCCAACAGACACATGAAAAAGTGCTCCACATCACTCGGCATCAGGGAAATACAAATCAAAACCACAATGAGATACCACCTCACACCAGTCAGAATGGCTAAAATTAACAAG
>PISX010001965.1:72537-113424 GCA_004024625.1 Mellivora capensis | reverse complement strand
GAATTTAAATCCTGAATCTTCCACTTATTACTGAGATCTTAAATTAACTTGACATCCAATAAGTACTTGTGGGGTGCCTACAATGGGGCATGCATGCGTCCAGGAGCTGATACTAGATTGAGAAACAGAACCTATGAGGTCTCTGCTTCATGGAGCTCACACTGGGGGCCGGGGGCGGACCGGAGGAGGCGGATCACAAAAAGCCAGCGAAGGTGTCATAGGTTGGGTGGTGATTCATGTACAGAGAAATAGAAAGGAGAATGAGGGGTAACAGGGAAATGGGGACTGCAGTTATGGATGGGGTTGCTGGAGTGATACTTGAGACAGATTTGTCTAGCGGCTTAATGCTGTATGGCAAACAGAGTCCTGAAGAAGAGGAAGCTGAAAAGGGAAACTTCCCATCCCAGGTTTTGGTTCGAGAAACTGGGTGATTCAGAACAATCCAGAATCCCTTCTGGAACAACAGCCCTACCTCTGCCCAGAACTGCATCTAGAGCTATGACTTCAGAAATGAGGGCACCTCAGCCTGCCTACTGCAGGTGGGGAAACTGAGCTCAGACAAGAGGCTTCTTCTTCTTGGGTGTGTGTGTGTGTGTGTGTGTGTGTGTGTGTGTGTGTGTTTACCATGATGTGAGCCACTGAAATAGTCTCTGCTGTTTTATCAGTTGATTCTCCTACATGATTTTGCAGAGAAATATTTGATCTGAGAACATCTGTTACTTTCTGGAACATATTTTTTTGCCTAGTACTTGACTTGGCACTTCTTATAGCTGTCAGATAAGCATCGTCTCACAGATTCTGTGACATAGCTCAATATTCCTGAGCAAACATCAATTATGCTCATGGCTGGAATTGTGTGACTCTGAATGCAAACTGTGCCACCTGTCTGCCTCACTAGCAGGCTTCTTAATGACGTTGGCTCAGATATGCTGATATTGCAGGACTGTTCATTGTTGCTTTAGAAAATAAAAATGATATCACTATGTGACTTCTGAGGCTTTTCTAGTTGGGCTAGATTTTGCAGAGTCAAAATACTAATATGCAAGATCCTGAACCACTCCTCGACTTGGGCCATTTCTCCATCCCCCTGCAGTCTGCTGGTCTCCCTTCATCTGACCCTCTCTGGGAGCTTCCACTGTGTAGGTCCCTCCCAACTGAGTTAATTAATTCTATTGTCAATGTCCCTATTGTTAAAATGGAATTACAGAGAGGTACTAGAGAGGATTCATTTCAAGCACTCAGGGTGTGACAAAAATATTTTCAGTGTTTCTTTCTCCAAACTTCTGTGTGCCTGCTGTTTAAAATCTCCGTGGCTAGCATATAAATATGGCTGCAGATTTGTTTTTACATTTGTGATCTACATGATCAGCATCATTCTTTTGAAAAAGAACATGACTCTCTCTCTCCCTCTCTTTTCTCTCTTTGAGATCCAATAGTCCAGTTCCTAAAAATCAAATCTAAAGAAAAATTTCAGCCAAAAACATCTGTATGCACAAAACATTCCTAGAAAAAATTTTTTTTTGGTAACAGTAAAAATCATTATTATCAGGGTGTCTGGCTGGTCAGTCGGTGGAGCATGCGACCCTTGATCTCAGGGTTCTGAGTTCAAGCCCCACATTGGGTGTAGAAACTACTTAAAAAGAAAATCTTGGGGGCCTGGGTGTCTCAACTGGATAAATGTCTGCCTTCAGCACAGGTCATGATCTCAGGGTCCGGGGATCAAGCCCTGCATCAGGCTCTCTGCTCAGCGGAGAGTCTGCTCCTCTCTCTCCCTTTGCCCTTTCCCCCTGCTTATGCCTCTCTCTCTCTCTCTCTCTCTCACTCAGGCTATCTCTCTCAAATAAATTAATAAAATCTTTTTTTAAAGGAAAATCTTTAAAAAATAATGTAATCTAAATATTATTGCTTACGATTGTCACCACAAAGGGCACTCAGCTTATGATCCTTGTCAATACCCCACTTTATTTTATACAGAGTACACTATTTGCCACAATTCATGTAGTGATGATTTTCCCTGCATATCATACCTGGCAAGACTGGTCACTGGGCACAAGATAATTCTAGGAAGATTAGTTAATGATAAATGAGATATCACATTGTTTGACATGAAATACTTTGACTCTCTGTAGATCTGGAGCTCCGTGCCCATCATTCATTCATCCCTCCTGGGGTCAGAGCAGAGGCCTCCCCTCTGCACGGGAGAGTGTGGTTTATACCCACTATTTGCTGATTGGAGCCTGCACACTCCAGGCTTGCAGTAGATACACAGAACTGGCAGTTTGGATCTCTTCTATAACAAGAACTAATTTCAGGTAAACACATGGTTTCCCAGGCTGGCCCTGCGTGAATCAAGAGGATAGAGGAAAAACAATCCTTTCAAACACATCCCAGGCAAACCACCACCTTCTCTCTACTCCCCCTGCCCCTCTCTGCCTTGTACTTCTTTTCCTCCATAGACCCATAAGCCCGTCAAACACAGGGTTAAATGTGGAGTGGGGGGTGTGTTGGGGGAGGTGCCAAACATTTTCAGCCTTGGCTAGCATTTCCCCTTCCAATACTTCATATGGATTGAGCAAATGCTACAAAAATGCTAAAGCAATAGAATAGTGGCCAAGACAGTGAAATAATGTGCACCTGTTACAAATGATAATTATACGGACAGTGGCAATGGAGAATTGGTTTGGTCTAACATCAGCTGATAAAACCAGAGTGTGAAAATCAGTGCGCACTGTGTTGGCAGTTATAAAAAATAAAGAGAGGGCAGTATTTTGGTGATACTATGGTTTTTTATTTTCTCTTGCTTGGGCTCAGGATGAGCTCACCCAACTATGCCACCTTGGCATACTGATATTTGAAGCTGAAGGAGTTTGAGAAAAAAGCAGAAGCAGGAAGATCACTCTGACCTTCCCTTTCCTTCTTCCCTAACTCGGGTCACAGCCCCTCCCATGCGAGGTGCACCTCCCATGCAGGACGAAAGGAGCACCCTAGCTCCAAAGACAAAGGGATGCTGAGAAGAATCCCAACCAAAAAAACCTTCCTGTTTCATGAAATCAGGACATTTCACTCTTTCTCTGCCTCATCCCGCCTTTCACACCCACTCTTCATCAGACCCAGCACACAGTCAGAACACTGGGGTTCAGTCATTCCTTTGGGCCTTCATTTCTTCGTGTCATGTAAAATTTATATTAAAGAACTGCGTGTGCTTTTCTCTTGTTATTCTGTCTCTGTCATCTT
Organism: Mellivora capensis; assembly: GCA_004024625.1. Taxonomy (NCBI): domain Eukaryota; kingdom Metazoa; phylum Chordata; class Mammalia; order Carnivora; family Mustelidae; genus Mellivora; species Mellivora capensis. The sequence continues at coordinate 110,190 of PISX010001965.1, read as the reverse complement.
AATTTTCAGACCCAGCTAGGGACCCTCAGCAGGTCGAGGGGGATTTTTCTTCCCTCCTGTTGCTCAAGAAGGAAGGGAGAACTGTCTTGTGATGTATTCTGTAGAATTCTTAATAAGTTACATAATCAGAGAAAATACCTGTACACCCTTACACACCTCTCATTTCAGTACCTGCCGTGATACTCCAGAATGCCTCCAACATAACAGCAAAGGCAGCGTGCACCCCTTATGGGGAATCTGACTGGAACAAACCGGCGATGAAAAAGAGATTTTTTGAGAACCCTGGAGACGTTTAATTATGAAATGTATATAAGATGATATTAAATATTATGGCTAATTTTTAAGGTGTGATAATAGCATGGTGGTTATGCTAAAAAAATGTCATCTGTTAGAGATATATTTATGTAAAAAAACGATGTTTGAGATTTGCTTTAAAAATTTTTAAAAACTAGAGGCATCTGTGTGGCTCAGGTGATTAAGCATCTGACTCTTGATTTCAACTCAGATCATCTCAAGGTCATGAGATCAAGCCCCGAGTTGGGCTCCATGCTGGGTGTGGAGCCTGCTTAAAAACAAATTAAAAACTAGGAAGTAGAGCAATGTGAGATAAAATGAGGGAAATGATGGTAATTGTTGAAACTGAAGCAGTAGGCAGCAGCGGGGAGATTTACAGTCTCCAAGTGTGAGATATGCTTAAAACTTCCATAATAAAAAGAAAAAAAGGTCATAACTCCAGCTGGCTCCAGTTATGGAAATGAAAGTAATTCAATGTCAGAATAATTTTAGAGTTCAGAGCATTAAATGAGAATAGTTCAAGATTTTGTTGACAGTGAAAGATAAGATTTACTGGGTCCTTTTTCTTTGTTAACATTACTGTTTGTGCTGTTGATTCTTGTGTTCCAAAGCTAGGGATGTGTTTTTAGTGTTTGTAGTGGGAAATGTCAAAATTTTCTTGACTTCCTTTTTAAAATCAAATTGATTTTTACTTATTGCCTTCCTGTCTTTATCAAAATGTGCAGATTGAGAGTCTAAATAGGAGTTAGTTGTGAAGGGATCCTTGATGGTATAAGAAATAATCACAAAGTAAAACAGGAGAGTCAAGGATTTAAAAATTCTGAGATTCAGATGTCGGAATTAGAAGGCAGATGGAGGGGGCAGAGGAGGATGGGATGGGTGGAGATGCTCAAAGGTCACAAACCTCCACTTATATGATGGGTAATTTCTGGGATGTAATGTACAGCTGGTGACTGAATCATACACTTGGACGTTGCTCAGAGAATAGATCTTAAAATATCTCACCACACACACACACAAATGGTAACTAAGTGAAGGGATGAGGTGCTACCTAACCTAAGTGAGGTAGCCCTTCTGCAGTACACAAGTGTATCAAATGGTCACTCTGTATACCTTAAACTTACACAGCGTTATATGTCAGTTATGTCTGAATAAAGCTGGAAACTAAAGCCAGAGGTTATGCAAAGTGAGCAAAGAAAGCTGACGCTTCCAGATATCTTTGAAAAAGTAACTTGGGGAAAGAACACCATATTTATTTCTGAGTTTCTTGGTAACCAAGATCAAAAGAAAAACACAGATTACACTCAATAGCTGAAAAGGAAATCAGACACATTTATCCGTGTTTTTAAAGCAACCACACTTATGGTGAAATCCATCTCTGAAGATTATTCTTGGGTATTGAGTAACGTTAAAAGACCCTGTTCTCAGTTGCTGTTTCGTGTAAGGCACAGAGACACAACTGAAATGAAAGCTTCCTGAATTCGTGTTCTATAAAGTTTGAAAACATGTTGTTAATTACAAATCAGCAGCATTCGTTCTGCTGAAGGTTAAGAAAATAGGCTCCAGGTGTTTTTGTTTTCCAAAGATGTAAATAATATGAATAATCTAGAAGAAATGACAAACTGTGCATCCATGCCAGGTCTCTGATGAAGTGTGAGCAGGGACCAGAGAAACAGCCGCCTTCTCTCCCAGGGTCTCTTTTGTATGTGCTCTGGCCATCCATCCCTGTGTGCATTCTGGAAAAATATCAGTTTTCTTAGACATTCCCAGGAGGCTTACCAAAAAGGTCTCAAAGTCGAGCATTGAGATGTGCTGCTCTAAACAAAGTCAATTCCTTTGCAAGAGGATATTCCTAGCCTTTAATACACTGCAATGTGTTTTGAAAGTCCAAGAGGCATAGAATGCACTGATGCCCCAACATGGTTGACTGTGACCTCCTCCTCCCGTTTTTTTTTTTCTAATGCAATGTACTTTATGATCCTTCCCCCTCAATGTAGAGTTTGGAAAATGCTGGACAGTAGTATCTGCTGAAATGAGAGCCATAAGCTTTATATAACAACATTGAAACCATGGTTCACGTTCTGTCATTCTGAGTCAAACTTGTAGACTTCTAGAATCGTATGGTAGCTCCCAGCAGGTGCCTGATTGCCTGATTCATCCTTTCCTGCTAAAAGACCCATGAAGGCACATGCAAAATTGCAAAATTGCAACTGCACCAGAAGCTAAGAATATCAATTAAAGCTTGGCCCCATTCTAGGAGGGATTTCTGCCAATAGTGGTGCAGATGAGGACAGATGGAGGAACTCTCATTAGCTGATGCACAATGTGGCTTCTGAAACAGAGCTTTGAGGTCAGACGAGAGGGAGCCAAGCACTTCCCAGGGGTGCCAGCAAGTGCCGGGCAGTGAGCTCTGGACATGATGGGAATGGCACCCTGAGGTGAAGAGGGCTATTTCCTCCTCTCAGCCCCTGACAATCCTGCTAATCTGTATTTTTTTAAAAGGATGCACCCACCACTGAAATGACCTGCAGCTCCTGGTCACCCACACTCTGCTCCTTCTCCAGGTAGGACTGCCCAGGTGAACACCTACTGACCAGAACTGTGCCTAATGGCCCTTCCTGCAGCAAAGGCTCTGAGAAGGGAATCTCATCAGCACCAGCGTGGCTGGGGTGGGGTCATGGGGATCAACTCTAGCGGGCTTCCCCAGCTTGATGCTAATGCTGTGCAGGAACATCATTTTAGTAGATAGGAAGTCAGTCAGGAGATACCAGCTTTTGGACAGATGGTGAAGTATCTTACAACTTAGAGGTAATGTTAGTAAAATTAAAAATAAGGACATGAAAAAGTAGCTAATGCTATTGTAGTAATCAAACTGCAATATATGTTTGTCTCGAACCAACGGGATGTACACCCCAACCTCACCCAATGTTATACATCAATTATATCAATCTAAGAAAGCACTGGGGGGGAAATACAGGATATATATAGTTCAGAGTGTAGTAAGAAAAAAAGATAGTCTATAGACAAGACAAAAAGAAAGGAAAATCAAGGGTGGATTTAAAAAAGAGAAGCACAAAAATAAGATGGCAAAAGCAAAAGCAAACATACTTTTTGAGATAATTAACCAAACAGTTGAAATCTCCTCAAAGACTGGATCAAAAAGAAAATTTAAATGTAAGTTGTTGATATAAAACTCCCCTAAAACAGAAGGATAGAACAGAAATTTTGAAAGATGGACAAGGATATGTTAGGCACACATGAACACAAGAAAGCAAGATTTTCAAAAATGATCAAAAATGATCTTAGACAAAATAATATGCAAGGGAAAATCATTAAATAGGAAAGATTTTTTTTTCAGGTTGGTAAATATATAATTACAATGAAACTATAATGATCATGAATATTTATGTGCCGAATAAAATAAGTAGGAGATTATTACAAACCAAGGTAAGGTTTTCTTTGTAAGTCAAAGGATGGTTAAAAAAGATTAAGAAGCCTGGCTCTCTGCTCAGCAGGGAGCCTGCTTCTCCCCCTCTCTCTCTCTGCCTGCCTCTCTGCCTGTCAAATAAATAAATAAATAATCTTTTAAAAAAAAGATTAAGAAGCATAGAAAATTTGGATAATAATATTGTTGATTAAGGAATAATGATTAACATTAATACACTCGAAATGTACCTTCTTTCAAGCACCTAAGGATTATTTGTAAAAATAACTATTAATACATAGAAAATCCTTGAATTACAAAAGTGTCTCTATTGTATGAAGTTTGCAATTAAACTAGAAGTTGTAGGGCACCTGGGTGGCCCAGTCGGTTAAGTGTCTGCCTTGGGCTCAGGTCACAATCCCTTGGGCTCCAGCCCGCCATCAGCCTCCCTACTCAGCAGGGAGCCTGCTTCTCCCTCTGCCCTTCCCACTGCTTGTACTCTCTCTCTCTGATAAATAAAATCTTAAAAATAAATAAGTTAATTAATTAAACTAGAAATTGTAACTAAAATTTAAGCAAAGCAAAACAAAAATAATTGGAAAACCAAGACATTTCTAAATAACTCTGGTTCGGAAGAAGAGTTTAGTTCCTTGCTCTTATTTTTCAGCTAAAAATTAAAAAAAAAAAAAAAAACACACAAAGGACACGAACCAATTGTGAACATTGACTAAGAGGCAAAATTACAGGTGATTTAAATTTGCTCCTTTCTATTTTGTGATTCTTAAATTTTGGACAATAATGATGTAATTATACAATAAATAAGTGATAGACTTTTTTAAGAAAAAGTTCAAAATTGCAAGGAAGTTCAGGGTGTACTGGCTCTGATTTGGATTCTGGGTGCTCTGTGGCTTGGCCTGGGAAGGAACTGCCCCCATCACTCCAATCAGAGCCTGCTCAGGTGTCCAGGAGTGACAGAAGGCTCTGCCCCCCAGGTACCTGGGTCCCCAGGCAGACTCCAGTCCTTGGCACTGACAGGCACTGGCAGAGCGCAGCCCCCTGGCACACCAGCAGCATCCAGGCTCTGCAGTCCCAGTGACAGAGCATAGCCCAGGACCCAAAAGAGAGGGGACCCCCGTATTGTTGACCTCAGCTGAGACTATCCCGGGGTCCTCTTGAGAGAGTGCGGGAAGGATACTCTAGAAGAAGGGAATGAGTTCCCAGAAAAGTGTCAGCAGATCCCTAGGAAAACTGCCTGTGACCACTATCTTGACCTTGGTTTTCCCCGAGATCACATGGCCAGGAAAACATGGATTTGACCAAAGTTGCCCGTTAGTCATTATTTCTAGGAAATAATCCCTCCGTGAGATACATTACAGCATGTTGTTCATCAGACGGAGAGGTTTCCTATGTCACAGTAAGGAGCGTCAGTGAGTAAAATATACTCATTCATTCACTGACGATCAGCAACCTTTTTTCAATTTTAAATCTTGCTCAAGTTTTGGGGGCTTTTTTTGTGTGTGTGCATGTGTTTTGTTGTGTGTGTGTGTTTTGTTGTGTTATTTGACACTACAGGTTTGTGCCAGAACCAGCCCAGAAGTCTACACTTGAGAGAAGGCCTGAGTGACTGCCCGGGATTCACCATTTAAACCTGGTACCGTGTCCTCCCGCGCAGGCTGGTAATGCCTTCATTTCTGCTAGACGAAGGGGACAGTTTGTTGGCCAGCCCCCTTGATACTCCGGGGCCCTGGGTGGGCTTTTTCTCCATGTAAATAAATTAGCCTCCGTACCCATCTGTGTCCCCTGGGAGCCTTCTGCGTGGAGATCCAAGAAGGATGTTTATGGGGGAGCCCACTGGGGTCAGCATGGGAAGCTGGGGTTGGGGGGAAGCACAGCCCGCTGTGATGCCATCTTAGGGGTGACTCAGCTGACCCCACTAGGCAGAGCCCAACGTTCAGATCTCGGGGAGAGAAAACTTCAGGGTGGAAAGATACTTGCACACCGAAACAGGAGCCGACATGGGCTTTGGGCAGTGAAGTCTGGAGGAAGCCCTCTCCTTCTGTACTGTGCACACACAAAACCCCTGAGTCTGCTCTCCTCGTGTTCTGTGGTCCATTCAGCGGTGCCCGTATTACCCTTCCAGTCAAGGCCAAGACCATGAGCAACCTCGCCGCTTGCCCACAGCCCCCATATCCCACGCATCGGCAGGTCTTGTTGGCTCTAACGCCAAACTGACTTCTAATTTTAAAATGGTTGAATGTTAACTATTTTAAAACTTACTCTCATTCTGTCTTCAGTCAGACCCTGAAACAGTGCTGAAAATAGTGCGTCTCCTACTTACTCGTTGTCTTATAGGGCGGAGCGTGCTGGCCAGGAGTTTGGCTGCTTCTGGGCTTGTGATTCTAATCTGTGTCTCTGTCTGGATGGGTGGTCGCTGTGTTCTGCTCATTCATGTCCTGCCCGTGCTCTAGCAACACGAGGCCAAGGGAGGAATTTGCCCTCTGCTGCTTTAGCTAGGAAAACAAACTCCTTGATGGCCTCTAAGTGCATTCATTCATTTATCAATTTAACAAAAGATCAGGGAGTGCCTACTGTGTGCTGTGTGATGCCTTCGAGAATGTCAGGGAAGGAAAACATGAGGAGAATGCAGACCTCCTCAAGAGGCTTTGCATGGAGTAAACGGGGAGTGATAGTAGCAGGGGAAGGACACAAAGTGAGTCCTGAAGTATACATCAGAGCCATCTAGGGAGATGGGGAATGAGCAAGGTGTTCCAGAGAAAAAGGAGCAACATGCCATCAAAGCAAAGGTCCTTGGGAAAAATGTGGGCATCATGACAATTTCTGTTTTACACCCTTTGGGGTACATTGCCTGCTTTGGAGATTTCCTCCCAGATAAAGTGAGCTCCACAGATTTAACATCCCTGCCTCTCTTGACCCTGTCCATTCTTCCACTGAAGGTTGAGGGGTTTATCTGATCTGACGGTTGGGAGAAAATTTGATAGGACAGCTTTAGGCAATCCCTCTCCAGCCTGGCTGCCTACACACAGCTCACCGGACCCTCCCTGAGGCACAGAGCCTGGGGCTCCCAGGACCACCTCTCTCCGGGGCGGGGGTGTGGACTACACACACTGCCAGGGACTGTGTGCACTGCCCGTGTCTTCTGGGGTTCAGTGTCGGGCATCTCGTTGCGGCTGCACACCCACGCTTCTGTTACAGACTGAATGTCTGTGTCCCCTAAACGTCTGTTGAAGCTCTAACATTCAATGTGAAGGTGAAGCCTTAGGCGGTGACTAAGTTTAGATGAGATCATGAGAGTGGGACCCAAATGATGGGATGAGTGTCCTTATAAGAAGAGAAAGAGGACCAGAGATGGCTCTCTCTGCCCTGTGAGCCCTTCAAGGAGGCAGCCTTCTGCAAACCGAGGGAAGGGTCCTTCCAGACACCAAATCTGCAGGCACCTTGACTTTGGACTCTGCAGCCTCACTAAGTGCCGATTGGTGAAGCCCCCAGTCTGTGCTCTTCTGTCCTGGTCACTGGATCTGAGGCAGCCCCACTGTCTACCACCAGCCCTGTCAGCACCTTGCTTGGTCTCCACCTGAGCCTCACCAGTCTCTCTCAGTGGTTCCTAACTCAGGGTGTGATTTCCTGGGATTCCCTCACCCCTAAGAAAGCCATCCTACGTCTCCCTTCCTGAGGCTGTTCACGGTGCTGGCCCCTTGGCCCACCCTGGCCTCACTGTGCCCTCCCTCTTATTGTGGAGAACTTATCAGGAAGCTCTCTTCCTCCAGTGCCCTCAGTTTCCAGGTGAAGAATTGAGGCATAGCGCTTACTCAAGGTCACACACCCTGCAGGACCAAGGGCATAGGAGAGACCTTCATCATGTCCAGGCACATAGGGCCCTGAGTTCAAAAGAACCCTCTACTTCGTTTGAATGATCTGCTATTCCCGTCTCAAAATGCTGTAAGAATTTCTGAACAAGGGGTGGAGGAGAGGGGTACCTGGGTGGCTCAGTGGGTTAAGTGTCTGACTCGTGGCTTCAGCTCAGGTCATGGTCTCGGGTTGTGAGATCGAGACCCATGTCTGGTTCTGCGCTTAGTGGGGAGTCTGCTCGAGATTCTTTCCCTCTCCCTTTCCCTCTGCTCCTCTCCCTGCCCACACATGTGCTCTCACTCGCTCTCTCTCAAACAAATAAAATCTTTTTAAAAAGAGGAAGAATTTCTGAACCAGGCCCCACGTTTTCTCACTGGTCTCTGCATATGTAGCTGGTCCTGTGGGCAAGCCTGGTGTGTTTTGCAGCACCCCACCCTGAAAGCCAAGTGCTGGTAACGCTGAACCAACACATTTCCCTGTGATGACATTCAAAGCTGGAAGACAGAAGCCTCAGCAGTTTCTTCCTCGGCCTGGAAGTCCCTAGTGAATGGCGTCCCAGATTTCTTGGTTACTGTATCATTCCACCCCAGGCAAGACAACCATTGCATTTTCTTCCTGTAAAAGGTACCTCTTGGGACCCTTGACCGCTACCCAAGCTGAGGGTTCAGGCAGCTGCTAGCATCAGAGTTCCCGAGGGTCACATTGGCATGATGTCCAGGAGAGAGGAAAAGGTCAGGACAGCCCAAAAAAAGGCTTCTGGGACATATATAGGACAAAAAGGACCTAAGTACTGAGAAAACTGCTGGAACTGGGACATGTACAAGCCTAAAAAGGAGCCTCAAACTTCCCCACCCCCTTTATTCCATGTCTCCTGCATGAAACAGGAGGACGTTGCCCTTTTAAGGATGATGAAAAGCAGCTTCTTTCCAACGCACAACGGTAGTGCTTCTTAAGGGCAGCAGTCTGTTCGGAGCCGAGTAGGAGGAAAAGGGTGTCTCAGGTAGGTTGGGATTCACCACAAGGAAGAGATTTCCTTGACAACTTCTTCTGCATGGGCTCCCCTATATCCTCGAGATGCCTGTTTTCTCTAATATCTTGGACCATGAGTATTGTTGAATTATTGTTAAATTGCGAGTGGTTCCTGCCCCTCACCACCATGGGACCTCTGACCCCATCAGCTCAGACTCCCTAAGCTCTCGGAGTAACTCACAGGAGGAGAAGGCACACTGCTCTATGGAGCCCCACGGAGCTCCTTCACCTTCTTGTGGCACCGTCCACAGCCTGGGTCCAGTGTGGGATTCTGGTCCAAGAAGCAAGATTATCACCCATGTTATAGAAACCACAATTTTTATAACACCTGCCTTTCAACGAATCGTCAATCAGTTTACTCGTTTGGGGAGTGAATTGATGAGAAGCATTAACTTAAAAAATGTAAGACCACTAATTTCAGAACAAAATTTTCAGAACAAAAAGTTAAGGTTCTTAAATAATTCATATTCTAGGTGGCCCTTTGGAAGATGCTGGGCTTACTTAATGAGACATATGGGGAGAGTTTCATTGTCAATGGGGAAACATGACATTCTGTGGGTAAAGGTGCCAGGGGGACGGTCCAGAGCTGCTGTGGCCCCGGACATCACAGACAGGGCCGTGGCAAACTTACTTAGTTGCCTGGTTAATTAGCTAATTGCCCTTAAGGAAATATTGCTAGATTCCTTGCTAAGACTCAAAGGAAAATGAAAAATGTTGCCTGATGTCTACCTATTCCTTCTAATTCTGTTTCAATATTAAGACAATACTCGATTATTCTAATGAGATTAGGTTGGGTTAAAGTCAGACCCCGGGGGGGGGGGAGTGGTCAGCCGCTGAGGGCTACAACACTGTTACCCATGGAAGTGTTCTGTTTTCTGAAGTCATGGGAGTTTCCAAAGCAGCCGATTGACACATGATTTGCAGTCTTGCCTCCCAATTACCAGAAAGCCAGGGCCCCATGGAAGGCTGCCAGAGCTTCCTGAGTCCCTTTCTAGAAATGAGTTCCTACTACCAATGGCGCACAGGTTATCCAGAATCCAGGGCTTGTGTGGGTATCTTATCAACATCCGCTTGGAGGTTGTTGTGTGCTAGACCCATGGCAGCTGTCTGCTGACTCGATGGTTTTGAATACAGAAATGCCTGGTTTGTCCTAGGGCACATGTAGGGACAGGGTGCAGGTGAAGTTCCCTCATTCTGCCTGTCCTCAGGCGGAGCCACCAGCGCTGGGTCCCTGGCAACATCATCATGTGACCTGTTTCCCTGGAGCCTCTCTGTGCTGGGCAAGAGGACCTGGCTTTGGGCAGCACACCGGCTGCTTAAACACCCCAGAACTAAGCAGGACAGCAAACGCTAATCTTAGGGGGCAGGCACGATGCCATATTACAGTCTTAGTGTCTGATGTAAAGACTGGGAAACATGAAGAGGGACGAAAAGCAAGTTGAGTGAGCCCATCAGCAGCAGGACAGCTGTGTTGAAGGCTTCCCTGGTCCTGATTGTGGTGCCCAAATAGCCCTCCCCTGTCTGGATCCCCCACTGTCAGGAATGAATTGTTTGCATCTCCCTGAATCATGTGGCAGCGCAGGTGGCTGGAGGAGAAAGGAGTTGTCTCCCCCTCCATATGGATGATGGGCTGATTGTGGGGTCAGAGCCTCTAGTCTCCTGTGACTTACCTGCCCCTGCCCCATTCTAGCGCCTTTCCTTATCAATCTCATTCTATGTCACAAAATACAGTTTAAACTGTGAGTCAGGGGAGCAAGGGATGGATGAGGGGGACAGGCTGGGGATCTGACATCTGTCTTTGTTGTTCCCCATTCCTCCCTTCCTGAGCATTCATTTGCCATCCTGAGGTAAGATCACCCCTGTTCTGTCAGAAAGCATGCAACTAGGGGCACATGGGTTACATGAAAGAAGTTTCAGCAAACTTATCAGGATAACCTAATTCTGGACAGGAGTGATACAGATATGAATGGGAGGAATGCATCTTTTCTTTGAAATAGACAAGGGAGAAAGGAACCACTGGCCACCAAGGGAAGAGTGCAGGGAGGGTAGATTCCCCTGTCCAGAAGCTTCTTCTTTAGCAATGCTTCCTGGGCTGCAGTTAAAGCTTACCCAGGAGGCTTGCTGGTCACTGCCACAGGTCAACAAGAGGGACACCCTAGGCAGGGTCACTGAAGCCCTGAGCGACTCCTCAGATGGCTGGATCAGAGCCTCAGTCACTCAGGGAATCCTGAACTGGTCCTCCCTTGGGGACTGAATAGCATTGGCTAACCTCAGGGCAGTGTGCATGCGTGTGTGAAACACATATGTGTGTCAAAAGCTAGTAATAAGACAAACACATGTGCACCCATCATCCAGATAAAAAGTAAGGTTTCTGTCTTAATGTACCTTAAATTTTTGTTAATCATAATCCTCGGCTCATGATGCAATATCATTGATTCATGATCTCTTTTAGTCAGTTAGCTTGCTCGTTTGCAAGTACAACATAAACGAGCACATGTGAACGCGTCACCCAACCCCAAAACTATACATCGGTTGTAGATTATACTGGCAGTAGGCTGCACCCATAGCCTACCCGCCTCTCAATACTCCACATTGATCACACCATTCCTTTGTGACCCCAGGTAGCATATGAATCCACTGGAAGGATTTCTCACCCACCTCCTTCCCTGCTCCTGTGAACCCTTCTGAGTGGGTCATGGCTCTGGTGACTCACACTAGCGCCATTGCCAGGCTCAGACAGCAACTGGTGATCGAAGCACTGATCTGATTTCCTCTCTTAGAAGTTTAGAATTGGCATCTCAGGACTCTGTGCAATTTGTGCAGGGCTGGGAGGCCATGAAAAGCCGTGCCTCACTTGGCTACATTTCTGCCAGGTGCAAGTGGGACAGAAAGAGCTAGTCCTCAGAGAGAAGGAGAAACAGATGGCATGCAGCAAAAATCAGGGAAGAAGGAGCAGATGGCTCTCTGGACAGAGCTGGAGAGTGGTCTCCTGGCCCCCGATTGCTTCCTGAATCTTGATCCTGGAATCTCTCAGGGCTGGGTTGCCTGTAACTTCTTTTGGGTTTTGGAGGTGTTTCTGCTCTTTGTTTAAGCTGCGATGCTTGGATTGGCTCTCCCTGGCAGCCAAGCAATCAGGGAATGCAGCCGTGTTTGCATGGTACAAAGCCACACCTATATCTTGTATTCAAGAGCATCGGTTGCTAATGAAGCTCTGACCTTCATGGGTTAAAATAGTCAAGATAGAAGTGGTTGTGGAGTGGAAGAACTAGACATCTGACCTGTCCCCTGAGCTCTTTCCATGCCAAGGACTTACTTACTCTAGCTCCAATTAAGATTGTCCAAAATAAAAGTGATTTTGGACTCATCACCATTAAAACAAGAGAAGAATTGTTACGTGCAACCGGGAGGGTGGTGTGCAGCAAAGACCCAATTTATGTCAGCCTAGGCTGAGCAGTCCTAGTGCCACACTACCAGTCACCAGAGCCACACACCAGGAGCCCCAGATACAATTTCCCTTCTCGAGTATCTGACATGTAACTTCTGACTATAATCAGAGGGACCTGCTATAGAATTTGCAGGGTCCAGTGAAAAGTGAAAGAAGAGCCTCTTCTTCAAAAGGCATTAAGCATTTCAAGACAATGACAGCAGAGCATCAAACCAAATGCCAGGCCTTCATGGGGACCTGTGAGATGAACGGTCCTGGTCACCTACCCATGAAGCTGGTCCTGACTGCCAGAAGAGGGGGTGGTGCTGTACTAGTCAGGAGACACATCGATCTTAGTCTCCTGCAAAGAAAGTCCATTCAAGTCCTGTAATATTGTTTCTGCACCACTGGGAGCTGCCATTCAACATACGTTGAATAAACGAATTGCCCGTGGCAATGGCCAATATGGGAATATAATGCAGTTTCTCCTTCAAACACCAAAATGAAGGAAAGAGTGTGGTAAAGTCAGCTGTTACAGAGAGCATCAATAAATTGACCAAGTCTAGGTCTTGGGAAAAGTATAAGCAAGAACAATGCTTTAAAATGCACTGAAGACACAAGAAGAATAGTCCTAAAGGCTGGACTAACATACGCATCGGGCTCAGGAGAGTTGCCTAAAATTATGATTATAGGTCAAGAAATAATAAGTATGAAACATTGCTTCAGTTGGCTCTTTGGACTTTTTGCCTCTGGTTGAGTCAGGCCAGCTGTTTAAAACATCTCTGTGTTCACTCCAAAGCCACGAGACCGGAACCATTACTGAATGAGCTCTGGAATCTGCATTTTCCACAAAGCTTCCAGTTGATTCTTAAACATGAAGAAGTTTAAGACTCGCTGGTATAAAGGAATTGTCAATCCTTGACCTCGTATTTCCCAAAGAGTATTTCTGCCAATCTGTCAAAAGATTTTCTGCCAGGACAAGGAGGAAGACATACCCACCCCAGATGACATTTGGAAGAGAAACTTTGCATGATTTTGGTGGAGAAGAGTAGTGACCGAGCTGGATATCTCTAGAAACCATGTTCTGGAGTATCTTGACTGCTTCTGAGCTTCCCCCAGATCTTTTCTTTATGGCTGAGGCACTACTTGAAATCATTCCCTACCTTGTTCTGAGAGAAACATTCAATGCAGTCCTAAGAATATTGTATTAGAAGAGAACAGCCACATTCAGTCATTGGCTTACCAGGCTGACATACTTCCTATGAGCCCAAGTCACTTGTCCAGCTGAGGGGTTTGTGTGAACCAGGTAATTGCTAAGACTCAGCTCTAATACCCTAGCATGCTAGAAGCCATGTGCTCATGTAGAAACAACACTGGACCAGACCACAGAAGACCTGGACTCAGTCCAAACTCCAGCTCCAATTAAGTCTTGGATTTTAAGGAAGTTCCTAATTTATCATTTTTGAAATTTTAAAATGGGCATAATAAATTTAAGACAAAGAGATTTTTGAGAGTTAAATGAGAAAATGTGATTGAAGACACTCTGATACATTTATATCAATAAAATGCCAGGCATGATCCCATGTTTCTGAGTGTAAGCAATGCTACCCTGAACATTTTTGGCGCATCTTTGAGGGCACTTTGTTTATTTCAAGAGATGGTATTACCGGACAAAAGACATTATTCCAAAAAGTAGAATTTGGAGGTCAACAGATAGGAACATTTTTAAAATGCCTGTGATGCACATTGCCAAATTTCCTTCTACAAAAGTTGTTCAAATTTAACTTAAACAGGCCTTGTATATGAGTACTATTTCCTAAAACTCTGGTCAACACTGAGTATTATCTTTTGTCTTCATGTTTCCAAATTGGTCCTGTTGTTTAGTATTTCTAAAGTCTCTAATGGTGTGGACATTTACAACACATGCAGAGAGTGCATTTGGATCTCCTTTTTGTTGCATTTATTCTTTGAGTGAGACATTGGACAGAAAGGACCAACACAGGATGAGGCGTGTATGAAGAATTCGAGAAATGTCAGCTGCCGTCCGGCAGCTCCTGCTTTTCTTTCTCTGATTGTCTAGTAGCATGGCCAGTGCTCTCCAACTTTGTTACTTCACTCATCACTCTTTATGGCATTTCTTGACACATTAAAGAAAAAAACACCACCCTTTAATTTTATGGTAATCAAAACATTTGAAGAGTGAGCTATGAAACAACTAATATTTATAATGTCATAAATCTATTCTTTATCACATTTACAGCGTGAATCCTTCCCTTCCCCCACCTCCATACGCACTCTTAAAAATGTATTTTGGAACAGTTTACTTTGCATGGATATTGGAGGCTTCTTAAGTTTTTAAAGTACTTGTACCATGTTGACCGTCTAGCCCCATTTTCTCACATGGACATATTGATGAAATTTTCCCGTGGAAAATTAGTTTAGGATTATTTTTTCTTGCTGATTTCCTTTTGATAAATATTCCTTTCAATTTCATGAAGGTTTTCAAATTTAGGGAAGTAGTTTCGGTTTTAACCTTCCTGTCATGTCAGCTCTGTATTTTTCTTCTTAATTTTGTTTACTTATGTTGTCTTTAAACTTATTATCTTTTTCCACTGGTATATCTATTTTCATTCCTTCAAAAATTAGTTATTAAGGACCTCCTATTTTCTCCTATTTGTTCTGAATTTGGCTCTAACATTCTTTCGTGAATGCTTCGTGTCTTTATTTTAATTTTTCCTTGTAGTTAGTAAAAGAATTTTAGGCTATGAACTGGATCTTGACTATAACCTAAGTTCATTTGCAGAGTTCTCTCTCTCTGTCTCTCTTTTTTTTATGCATTTAACTTCTCCTGATTCTGAAAGTATCAATCTTTACATTTGTAAATCCTTACACCCATTTGTTCCAAAATAGTTTCTCCTAATAGGCGATCAAGAAATATATGACAGTTTTAAATTTTTTCTTTAAAGCTCTTTAACTTTTTACTTTAATTAAAGTTTGTTTTAGACTGCATCAGATAAGGATTGAATTTCACTTTTTAAAAAAATTTTAGGGGGTTAACCCTGTTCTCAGCATTATTTATCAAATAATTCTTTCCCACTAATTTATGATGTCACTGTTTTCATCTCAAGTCTTCTATGTCTCCTGTCTGGCTAAGTCTCCTTTATTTAGATGTGTTTATATTTTAATTACCCCAGGTTTATAATATGTGTTAAGGGCTTCATCATTATTCATCTTTAAAAGAATGATTACCTCTTCTACCTATTAATTTTTTTCAGATTATCTTTGAAATTGTCTTTCAATATTAGAAAAAATCCAATAGAAAGTGGACTTTCATTGGACCTGTAGTTAATTTGGGATAAAAATGTCATGTTTATAGCTCTGATTAACTCTGTTCCTGCAGAAACATGGCTACTTTCTCCAAACCTCTCCGGTTTTTTATCTTTAGATGTCTTTTATAGTTTGCTTTTGCTTTTCTTGAATGAAGTCTTACATTTTTTTTTAAGATTTTTTTAATTTATTTGACAGAGAGAGATCACAAATAGGCAGAGAGGCAGGCAGAGAGAGAGGGGGAAGCAGGCTCCCTGCTGAGTAGAGATCCCAATGTGGGACTGGATCCCAGGACCCTGAGATCATGACCTGAGCCGAAGGCAGAGGCTTAACCCACTGAGCCACCCAGGCGTCCCTGGAGTCTTACATCTTTTTTTTTGCTAAGTTTATTCCTGGGTATATGCTATATGTAGACATAATATGTGCAGTTGCATATGTACACACACATATATGTACACACACATATATGTACACGGACACACAGTGGATCTTTCTCCTACTAAGTGTTGCCATCAATAAGGGGATTAAGAAGGGTGCCTGCCTGTCTCAGTCAGAAGAGCATGTGACTCTTGGTCTCTGGATTATGAGTTTGAGCCGCACATTGGATGTAGAAAGTACTTAAAATAAATAAACAAAATTTTTTAAAAAGAATAAGGAGGTTGATAATTTGTTCTCATTCATTAATTACATCTCCTAAGTTGCTTTAAAAAAAAAAAAAGACTTTCTGTTATAGGACTTTTTTTTAAGATTTTATTTATTGGGGCGCCTGGGTGGCTCAGTGGGTTAAAGCCTCTGCTTTCAGCTCAGGTCATAATCCCAGGGTCCTGGGATTGTGCCCCGAATCGGGCTCTCTGCTCCTCGAAGAGCCTGCTTCCTCCTCTCTCTGCCTGCCTGCCTCTCTTGCCTACATGTAATCTCTGTTTGTCAAATAAATAAATAAATAAAATCTTTTTAAAAAATGATCATTTAACATTAAAAAAGGTTTTATTTATTTATTTGTCAGATTGAGAGAGAGAGAGAGAGAGAGAGAGAACGAGCACAGACAGAATGGCAGGCAGAGACAGAGGGAGAAGCAGGCTCCCTGCCGAGCAAGGAGCCCAATTGGGACTCGATCCCAGGACGCCGGGATCATGACCTGAGCCGAAGGCAGCCGCTTAACCAACTGAGCCACCCAGGCGTCCTTATTATAGGACTTTTTTAGGGTAACAACAGCAATATTGAGCAGAAAATACAGAGTTCCCATATACCCCTGCCCCAACACTTGCATAGCTTCCCCGACTATCAGTATCCCACACTGATACATGAGCATCATCCAAAGTTCACAGTTTATGTTAGAGTTCTTTCCTGGTGTTGTCAATTGTCTGGGTTTGGAAACAGTTCCAGTGACATGTATCTGCCATTGTGCTACATATGGAGTAATTTCACTGCCCTTAAATCCACTCTATTCATGTTTCCCTCCCCCAATCCCTGATAATCACTGAACTTTGTACTGTCTCCTTTTTTGTCTTTTCCAAAATGTGATGTATTTGGAATCATATAGTATGTAATCTTTTCAAATTGTCTCCCTTCACTTATCAATACAAATTGAAGTTTTCTCCATGTCTTTTCATGGTTGGATAACTCACTTCTTTTTAAGACTGAATAACATTCTCTTGTCTGGAGATACGTCCATTCACCTGCTAAAGGACATGTTGGTTGCTCCCAAGTTTTGGCAATTATGAATAAGGCCTCTAGAAACATCTGTGTGCACATTTTTGCTTGGACTTTAAGTTTCCAGCTCCTTTAGATAAATACAAAAGAGAGCAGTTGCTGGATTATACGGTAAGAATAAGTTCAGTCTGTAAGAAACTGTCAGACTGTCTTTCAAAGTGGCTGCACCATTTTGCATTCCCACCAGCAACGAATGAAAGCACCCGTTAGACCACATCTTTGCCCACATTTGGTGCTGTTGGTGTTCTGGATTTGGGCTATTTTGATAGGTGTGGAGTGGTATTTGGCTTATGATGGGGAGCATATTTTTATATGTTTATTTGCCATCTGTCTTTTCTGGTGAGGTGTCTGTTAAGGACTTTAGCACATTTTCTTCATAAGGATTGTTTGCTTTCTTATTATTGAGGGTTTTTTTTTAAGATTTTATTTATTTATGTGACAGAGAGATAACAAGAGCAGGAGCATAAGCAGGGGGGAGTGGGAGAAGGAGAAGCAGGCTTCCTGTGGAGCAAGGAGCTTGCTCCTTGGAACCCGGGTGGGGTTCCAACCCGGGTCCCTGGGATCATGACCTGAGCTGAAGGCAGACAACAACTGAGCCACCCAGGTGCCCCTTTTTGTTCAGGTTTAAGAGTTCTTTGTGTATGTTGGATACCAGTCCTTTATAAGATGCTCTTTCCTTTAGTTTTAATTCTAATTTCAGCTGGTTATCTTGGAATTTCTGGTAGATATAGTCTCTCAACAATTAAGCAATTTCTCTTGCAAGTTGTTTCACATGTCTAACTGCATTGGCTTCAGTATCTAAGACCATGTTGGAGAAGGTGGTGGTAATGGGCATCCTCTTCTGGTCTTATCTTTCAAGGGTCTTCCTAGAGAGCTCAGCTTTAAGTGTGATGCTGATTACTGCTTTGAGATTGATATTAAGTGTCCTTTGAGGAAAATAGCTCTTCTCCTTTGCAGTAAAATATGATTTCGTGTTTAAGGCATAACAGCTGTCCAATTTTTGCTATGTGCTAACATTATAATGTAAAGAAGAGATCAGAGGTTCTTTGCCTATTTTCAAGCTAGAACTAATACTCTCATCTCCCTGGAAAATGAGTTCTGCACTTTTTTTCTTTCTAAATTTAAGTTAATCTTGCAGTAATCCTAGCTTCATTAAAGCTGTCTTCTCTCAATTTTATTTTTACTAAATTTGGCATGTAATAATCCCTGTTTGTCACTTTTTATTTATTTTTTTGAAAGATTTTATTTATTTATTTGACAGACAGATCACAAGTAGTCAGACAGGCAGGCAGAGAGAGGGGGGAAGCAGGCTCCCCGATAAGCAGAGAGCCTGATTCGGGGCTCGATCCCAGGACCCTGAGATCCTGACCTCAGCTGAAAGCAGAGGCTTAACCCACTGAGTCACCCAGGTGCTCCCACCATGTATGATTTCTTGAGGCTCAGTACACAGAAGTCACAGAAGATCACCATGCTTATTTTCTCCTTCAGTGAGACTTGCCATTTATTTTAAAAGGGCCCTTTTCCCCCCTCTCAGAGTAGCACAGTTTCTTTTTGTAGTTTGTAGACTACAAGTATGAGTCAGGCTGATATTTATTTTGATTCTTGAGGACATGTAAAGCCAACTTTCTTTTTTCTGTTGTGTTCTCCAGAGAGGCAATTATTTTGCGAATGGCGTATATCGATTTTTTTAAACATTTAGTGTTTTATTATGCTGATAGGTGCTCATCGGTTTTCAGATATCCGTCTGTCGTCCTGCTACACAAACAGGGGCATTTGTGTGCTTTCTCACCTTCTCGCTTCTATGCCACCTGTGAGTCATAAGAGCCAAAGGGGACCCTTGGAATCATGTGACCCAGCATTCCCACAACCTGTTCAGGAGACACTAATTTTGAACAGTGATCTTTGCCAAAGGGTCTCATGGCCAAACCCACAGATGTGTAAGAGAAGTTCTGCAACAGAGAATTGTTATTTCACTTAGTTTAATCCCGACATTTTTCCGGCATTTTATCATATAATCCTTTCCTTCCCAAACAGCCGGTCAGCAAAGCACTTGGAAAACACATTGCCCCGCCCACTTGTCCCAGAAAAGTCTCACCCTTCCCCCCCCCCCCGGGGGGCATAGTGAAGTGAAAATTCTGTCAAAGCCTCCTGTTGGTCCCATGAAAGTATTTATAACTGTCACTCAGTTTGTGGAGTAACCTGCATGTAAATACAATCTCACAATATCTGGGGAGATATATCTCCTTCCTCTGCGTGAGAGCAGCCAATCTCTGCTGTTGTTTTCATAAACCCTCAATCTTTCCAGTTATTGTTGAAATTTAGAGCTCCTGTTGCTTGTGGACACCTGTGCTGTGTGCATCTACCTGACTCTTCAGGCAAGGTCCTGGACCCCTCGAGAAGCTGTTCCTGCAGAGGGCCTGCTCTGGGGAGGCACATTTCCATCTGGGGGCACTGCAGGCTCACGGGGGTAATGAGCTCCCAGCGATCCTGAGGCCAATGCCCAGAGACCTTTACCTATGGGGACCAATTCTTTTTTCTCCTTCCCAGGGCTAACAACTGCATGCCTGACTTCAGCTAGTCAATCCGCCAGAGCGCTTGGAGCTATTTTTCCGAGAGGGATAAAAGGGTCTGGCTCCTCCTTTATCCTCCATTGTTCAATCTCCCTTTAACCACTGCGAAAGCATTTCCTAAGAGCCGCAGGGGGTTAGGAATCCAGAGCAAAGCAATCCAGAAAATTAACAGCTGCCTTTGGCCAGGCAACAGTGGTGCCCCAGGACCCCAAATTTCTTTCATTGTGTCAGGGGAACCTTGTCAAGGAGCCTCACATTTCCCAGGGGGCTCACATTAAAATGCAGACTCCTCTAGACCTAGCAAAACAGCATTCCCCCTCAAGTGTGTCCTGGGAATGGCCTTTGAAACAAGCTCCCCAGGTGGTTGTTTTGCAGGTGAAAGTGTGAGGTGGTTTGTTTCCAGAATTACAAACCACCTTTTTCTTTACCAAGTCTTTGAACTCAAGTATCAGATAATACCTCTTACTGTAAGTACAAGATCAAATTGTCTTTTTTCTTCCTTCCTCCCTCCTTTAACTGCTTCTCAATAAGCAATCCCTGAGCCCTGTTCACTCACCAACTCCGTCCTCCCTCCAGCAGTCCCAAAGAAAAACCCTCCAGCTTTGAAGTACCAGGAGCAAAGAGAACAATAAAAGGGCCTCTTCAAGGGGCTTAAAATAAACCAGAACAAAGGGATGCCTAAGCCTTCCTTGGGTCATTATCTCTCCCTGTGTCCTCCAACCTGCTCCAAACAACAACCACAAAAACAAAGAGAAGCCAAGGGCTTCCTTTCCCTGCCTCTGAAAACGTCTCCCAAACAGTAGCACATTCTTGCCTCTGGCTGGCAAGCTCACCTGGGCGCTGATTTCCCGAGACTCTGCCATGGGGACCCCAGCTGGTCTCTTTGTGAGGCAATCCTACCGCATTCAAGGGACCGTACAAACAGCAGAGTAAATAAGCATGGCATCAAGTCAAATTCTGGCTTCCTAAGGGAAAATGCAGACATGATCATTTCATCCAGTCATGAATTATAAATGCAAAAACATCTCTGGAAAAACAAACAATCAAGACTCTTTTATGTCTAAACTTATTAGTAAGACGGCTGCAGGGAAAACTGTGGCTCTTTGTGTGAGCTTTATCTTACTTAGAAACGCATGGAAATAAGCATTTGTCGACACCTACTATGTGTTGTATATGAGCAACGCATGGACGATAGCTTACATTTATTAAACACGTACCATGTGACAGGCCCTGGGTGAGAACTTACATGTTTATCTCACTTATGCCTTACGACAACCAGAGGAAAAACTCGTATAAAAGAATACCCATTTTACAGTTGAGAAAATTGAAGCTTAGTGTGTTTCATGGTCCCAGATTTATAAGCTTCTGAACTCGGGAATAAAAGCCAGGTCTGTCTAAGTCTTGGCTCCGTTCCTTTAATCCCATCTATTATACGTTGTTTTTTACCGTCTTCCTAGCTTGTACCTGTTTCCATAACCAAGATATTTCATGGTCCTGGAAGGAGGAAACAGGCATGTTTACATCATATTCTGGTGCTACAGAGCTGGGGCTCCTGGGTAAACCAACTTGGAGTCTGATTCCGGTGCCCAGAGGGGCTGTATTCCTGTTGCAGGGCTGCAGAGATAGGTGACATGGCATGGCTTTTGTCCATCAAGAAACACTGGTGCCCACGCAGGGAACAGGCCTCCAGAGAGGGGCCCGGAAATTCTCTTCTAGGTGTACAAGCAGGTGCCCCGGGCGGGTTTGCCCATCTCTGTCCAGGTCTTTGAACGTGAAGTTGGAGTGACTCTTCTATAAATCTCAAACCTATTTTTAAATGTTTGTTTCTTGTTTCAGAGAGGATGCATAATAACAATTACCTTAAGTTTAAGTGTCTCCACATGCTGCTCCACGATGGGTAATCTAGATCCTGATTTCCTGATCCCAATTCTAGGTCCTAGTTCTGTCCTTTGGAGGCAGACACTGGGAGATCTCTTTCCACCGCTGGGACAGACAGGATGGTGACCTCCCATGGGCACCCCTCAAGCCATCAGTCACCAGGCTTGCATAGCTCACCACCCTGGTGCGATCATCATGCATCCAGTTGAATTAGATAAGCATGGGCTCAGAAAGAAGAAGTAGGCAGAAAAAGTGCCCACAAAGTTTCTCACTACATTCTCCCTGTAGTGGCGGGGAGGCTCAGTGGGGGCACTTTTACCAAAGACGTGGGGTGCGGGTCTATGTGACCTCCAGCCTGTGAATGCTGGTTCTTTCTGTCCAAGTTGCAGGGTCTCCCTCCACAACACAGAGAGGAACTGCCCCCCACCCCACAGACTGGGAGCACATGGTGGAAGAGGAGGGGTCAGTGGCCCTTCGTTGCAGAAGAATCATATAACCCCTGAAGTCTGAAAGCAAAATGCAAGTCCAGGCAGGCAGGCAGCTATACTCCCCTGAACCATTTGCTCAGTACGCTTCACTGAAACTGTACAGGTTGTGTGGAAACAGGGTATGGCCCAGTGTACCTGGGACATACCAGGTGAGCAAGTTACCAGCTCAGATTTCTTTACTGCAGGACTTCTCAGAGCCTTTGCTGGGAATCGTCAATCACCAGACACAAAGCCTTATGGCCATGTGCAGAATTTTCCAAACTTGCTTGAGTGTGGAAACCTTACATGTGTGGAATGAGTAGTATGGGGGTGCGGGGGACGTGGGCACATGTCCATTGGTGCGTGTTTGCATGTGCGTTTCTGTGAGTGTGAGCGTGGTGTGCCCACTGGGGCACGTAAAGAATCTCCCAGTCACCCCCCTGAAAAATACTACAACAGAGCTATTTACTCGAGACACCAAAGTCAACATCTTGGTGACTACTGTGTCAGGATCCGTATTCAGCCTTTCTCCTGGCTAGACCCCACATCTACAACTTGGTTACTGATGTCCAGGCAATGACTCCAGTGTCAGAAATCTGTAAGGACTCCAGATAAACAGAGTAGTGATAAACCTCAGTCTTGGCATGAGGGGAGTCCACTCTGCAGGGAGAAGAGCAACAGGCAGATGGGAAAAGGTTTGATTAAGGATCTGTGGTCTGTGCTCATGGAAGGAAGTGAGTGCAAAGAGAACTAGTTGAATGTTGATGTGGGTAGAACTCCTACCCCAGCCCTTTCCAAAAGCCCTATAAAAAACCCAAAAGCCAAAACAAACAAGCAAACAAACATAAAAAACACCTCTTTTCTTCCAGAGCAGCTTTAAACAAAAACAAATTGTCTTGTCATTTTAGCATATACTAGTGAAGAGTACGTTTATGCCCCCTTGGGACCCCTTCCCCCTTGGATCTACCAGGTGCTAAAGAGCCCCCCCAACTCCCCCCACCCCCCACCCAGGGCTGCCCAAGCTGTGGGCTGCATTTGTTTATTTAAGAGGCAAGTGGGGGCTTACCACTCTCCCCCCTGCTGACCATCCTAAATCATACTGCCCTCCAGCTTGTGGAACAGAAACCTCAAAGAGCCAGGGCCTGGGCCTTCCTTAGCATCTGTGAACGCCAAGCAACCCAGAAACTTGAAAGGGTTTCTCAGCCACTCCCTTGAGAAAATGCCATTGATTAATTTTGCAGCTTCTGGTCATGCCAGAAAAGCCTCGGGAAGTCAGCTTGCTGCTCATCTCTATTTCTTCGGTTTTTAGCAAGCATCGGAAACCAAGCCCACCAGCCCTATAGTCCACAGCCTCTGTCAAAGCGTCTGCAGTGAGTGCTGAGCTTTGTCCTTTGAGCTAAGGCTTTGTTGAGGAAGGAACCCGGTCTGAGGGGAGGAATGACATAGGAATGACATCGCAGAGAAGATCATCACCATAGAAAAGAATAGTCTGAAGTCTCCCAGCGTTGGGGGTGAAAATTACATTTCTTTTCCAGACTCAGAAGCTCATGGGAAAACTTCATGTTTGAACTACATATCCTGGGCAAGAGGTTGAAAATGCTCAGGCTCAGAGCTGTGAGGTTGCTTCTGCTGATGATCCCATTTGGAGTCTCTGTGGCTGAAACACTGACATTGGACGTTTGAGCAATCACAGATGACCACGGTCCGCAGGGAGAATGCCCTGCCATTAGTGATAAGGCCTCTTGAGAAAGGCCACACCACTCTCATCCAGCCTTTCGGGGTGCGGGGAGCTGCCGCAAAGTTATTTACCTGTCAAGCATCTTGATGCAAATTCTTGTCCATGTGTGCTAGATTGAGAGGGATTGACCAGGAAGAGGGTAACAGCTTTAGGCAAGTAGAACCTTGTCTGGAAGAGAGAGACCAAAGTGTGGTCAGGCAGGGGTGGAGGGTAGGGTGGGGAGGGGGCAGGGAAGGGGCAGTGACAGCTAAGATGGAGCATTGACCCCTTAACACTCCAGGTCACCAGGCTCTTAACAACTCAGATTTGGAGGGTTCCCAGAAGCATTCATGCATAGTTTTGTGAAGTCCACTTAGAATTTCATTGCTTTTTAATTTATTTGATTCTATTTTGCTTAGGATTTCATTGTTTTTATTTATTCTTTTTTTTTCCCATTCGAGTGTAGTTCTGGATTTCACTGGTTTTAACTTAATGAGGGAACCCTCATTTCTAGGGGCAGTTTTAAGTACACAGTTTTGTTTCCGAAGAGGATTTTATTTTTTTAATTGAAGGCCTCTGAAAAGCCTATAAATTATCCCACTCAAACAGTTCCAGGCAAGGATTTTTGTTATTGTTATTCTAGGATGGGACTCTTGTGTTTTAATTATTATTACAAAATACAGGAACATACAGATCAGAAAAAGAAGGTCTCTCAATTTCATCCCTGGGAGATAACCACCATTAATCACTGCTGTGCCTCATGTCAAAAATTTTTCTATGCATATGAAATATTTTCTGCTTGTGACAATAGTCAAGGCAAGGGACTTTAGAATTGGCTTTAGGTAAGTAAAAATAATACACATTTTAAAAAATTTTAAGTACTGCAGTCTGAATCACACTATACATCCAAACTGTACTTTATCTTCTTGTAAATGACTTCCATTGGATAGATGTTTCATAAGTGATTACATGAATTCCCAATTGATGGACTCTTAAGTTGTTTTCAATTTTTTTATGCACTTAAAAACAATGGTGCAATGAGGTTTCTCAAAGTGATTTTTTTTTTGCATATTTCTGCTATTATTTCCATGGAATAAATTCTGGGAAGTAGAATCACCACCCCAGGGAATATGAAAATTTTCAATTTTGATGGCTTCAAATTTGTTATTTCCCTGTTGTCTTGCAAGGTACCACTCTCCCTGATAGTTTTTACTTCTTGCTTCTCTGCCCACCCTGAGGATGCTCATTCTGTTCAGCCCTTATCCACAGCTGGGAAAGAATGCATTATACCTTAACAGAGATTCTCTCTTGAGGTGCAGTTATGTTTCTGTTTTACTGTTTCCTCTATAATTTTCTTTAATTTCCAAATTTTTACCATAATTATAAAATTTATTAAAAGGAAGTTTGAGGGCTAAATAATTTTCATGGTTGAGAGAAATCACATATTATTGGAGATTAGAAAAGATTGTCATGCAGGAGAGTGTCCACCTCCTAATGGATGGGCAGAATTTCTGCCTGGGCAGAAATTATGATTGAAGAGAATCCCCAAGACCCAGGGAAGGAGGTGGAGATGTTGATGGACAATGGGGAGTAAGCAAAGACTTTGGTCCCCAGACTCTGGTTGGGTTGGGGTTTAGGAAGAAGGATCCAGGAGCAATGTCTCTCTGGGGAGAGCCCAGCCCTAAAGCAAGGTCCCCCATGCAGGCACCAGGTAAGGAAGATAAAACTATGCTAAAGCAAAGGCCAGACAGGGAGACACCAGCTGTGAACACTGTGCAGGCACACATGTTAGGTCTTGAGGGCACAACCTTGTGCCTCTCATAAGCCAGGGAGCCTCAGCTGTCCTTTGCAGAACCAGAGGGCTATGCAATGCAGATTTTCCTAGCTTGGCTGTTTGTGAAAAAGAAATCTGGGTGGAAAGTCTGGAAGTCTTGTGCAATTTCTCGCTGGAGAAAGGTCAGGCTCAGGCTAGCAAAGAGAGGGCCATTTCAACCACAGTGACCGCCTTTTCCCTCAGGAAGATTGCATTTCTCCAACACATCAAAAAATTGCATGGGTTTTAAGTGTTTCATTTCTAGATCAATATTTTCCAAGGAGAGAGAGAAATTACAATTCAGGGGAAAACAAAACAGAAACAGTTAAAACTCTGGCCACTGGCCGTCTCTTTCAATTGCCAGAACATAGCGTCCAGGGGACAGTGTCACCCTTTATGTCTCCACATTTTTCGGCCAAATGTGTTCCCCCCGTCAGTCCATTCAATTCTCAAAAGAGCCACATGAAATAGGCCTGTTAAGTGCTTTGTTGGAGATGAAGAAACAGACTTAAGGGGATAGCATTTTTAAGATAGGCCTCTGGCAACAGCTTAACACCCAGATCGGTCCCTTATAACCACAAAGTTCCGTTTCTCACACAAGCTATGCCTTGGCAGAGAGTTGGGTGTGGTTCCATGTTGTTTACAACCAGGAGTGGAGGGGGGAGCTAATTTGGGGGTGGAGGTATTCTCATGGCCAAGAGGAAAGAGCAAGAAATATTTCTCTTAGAGTATCACTTTTGCTCACTTTTCACCGAGCAAAGCGAGTGCCACCCTCCGCACTCCGTCATGGGAACTGGAGGACCCAGCCAAGGGCCTGCAGTCACGGCTGCTGGTGCCACTGAGTAAGCTTCGGACAGGGCAGGGAGGCAATTATGCCGGCTGCCATGGGGCCAGTGGGGGATGGGGGACTGGAATTCCAAGGCCCACCTCTCAGGCTCCCACCCTGGGTTCTTTCTACTACACTGCATTCCCTTTCTAAGCCCTACACAGGATTTTGACCCCTCTGATGGACCTCAGATTCCAGGACTATGCCTTGTCTTCCTAGTCTTTGTCTGCATTTCTGTTCCGTGTTGTAAAGGGCTACTTGGGAGCCCCAGGCTTCCCACCTGCAAAACATGACCTCTGGGCTGGGCCTCAAAGACCGGAATAACCCAATGGTGTTAAAACACTGACTCACGTCCCGCTCAAGCTCATTATCAGCTTGACTATCATATTAGCTCATATCAATTCTGGGTATATTAATTTGGCCTGTTGACCCACCGTCCCTGGATCTCCAATACATTTGGTCTCTCCACGAGGATCCTCACTCTTCCGGGCTGCTTCCTAGTCTCCATCACCCCACTGTGAGGTACTAACATACTTCACAGCCACATGGCAAGCATAGGAAAGAAAGAGGGCTGATCTCCCTTATGAAAGGTGTCTTTCCAGAGTCTTCCATCAAAGGGCATGTGCTGGTGAGGGGCCACCCTCCTCCATCTGTGATGAACCTGCAGAAGCGAGGGCTCCTCTCCAATTCTCCAGTGTTTGTGCTCCTTCTTTTTCCATGTTTTTTAGCAAGAGTCAATTTTAGGAGCTGCAACAGCCAGGTCTGTGCAAACAAATTTTCTAATGATAACCGGACTAAATAGTTTACCCAAGAAAAAAACAGTGCTTTGTAATTGGCAAAATGCCCTCTCCCAGCGGTTTGAGGCTTATAGGGTACTTGATGTGGATGACAATGAGATTCCAGGGGTCTGGCCATTTAATGCTTACACCTGACAACCAGAAGGGAAGGAGCAAAAACAAATAAAAGCAGGATTACTACAAATAAGAGAGGCAATTTAGACAACCCAGAATCTAAAAGAGTCGATGAGGAAAAGCACTTAGCAATTCATCACTTGGCTATTATTATCCTTAAATTTGGCTCCAGTCCCTTTTCATATGCATGTAAAATGCTTGCTTACATAAATTTGGGTATTCAGGTTTAAAAAAATTAACATGAGTAGGGGCCCCTGGCTGGCTCACTAGAGCTACCTTGCAACTCTAGATCTCAGTGGCAGGTTCATGTCCCATGCTGGGCATAGATCTTACCTAAAAACCAAAAGTTAGCATAGATAAGGGTCTTCATAATCTTTGTTTCTGACGGCTGAATAATTCTCTTACTGAGAGGATTGTTTACATGTTTTGTAATTTACTTAGCCCAACCCCCTTAATGCTGAACATTTAGGTGATTTTTATTTTATACTTTTGAAATTATAAAGAACACTATTCTGAACATATTTATACATTGATATTTATGCATAAGTAGGAACTTGTGGCTATCTTAGTTTTTTAGGCAATGAAACTAGATTCCCATCCCAAGAGTAGGGACATAAAAATCATATTGCCTATTTCCAGAAACCTAAGGAAAAGTGTTAATTTTCTTGCGTGTTTTGGAATTTATAGGAAAGGCAACATCTTCAAGAGCTTATGACAATATCTGCAACCTACAACAGGATATGTTATCAGACTAAAAGTTGGATGAAGTATCTTTCATATGTATGCACCCTTATTCATGGGAAAGTGGATCCTCCTTTAAAAGAACTGTTAAAAAACAAAATTCAACTGAGGAAATTTTAAAGATCTTACTGGCTTTATTCAAGGTTCCGTGAATCAGACAATACCAACCTAGCAGACAGAAATGAGCTCCGAGGAACTGCACAGAAGCAACTCAGAACAAGGAAACTATGTTGGACACTAAAATCAGGTTGGGTATCCCAAGGTCACTTTCATTTAGAGGATGGTGGATTATCTATCTGGCTGGCTCGGATCAGGCGATTCCTGATGGACTGGCTTAAGATTCTATTTCTGGGAAAGTCAAAAACCGTAATTAAAAGTCTCAGTTTGGTGACGTGAGGCTTAAGTTTCGGCTTCATGTTGTGGGGCTTAGCATAAGCGACTCCATTTTGAGCACGTTATCTTGTTTTAACAAGTTATTATACATTTCTTTGCTAATCTCACCGTTAACTTTATTTCCAGTATGCTGTTGCTATTTAAGATCATGTTTAAAAAGAGTTCTAAGCAATGTGAAAAAAAAAAAAAGCAGAACCCAATATTGTACACACTACACAAAATAGCACTTAAAAAAACTGGAAAGAAAGGCATCTGAGGTTAAAAGTGTCTTGAGTAGTAGGAATATAGATACTATTTACCAAGCTAGATTTTGTGGGTTTTTTTTTAACATCTTTTTTAGGAAAAAAGATTTTATTTTAAGTAATCTCTATAGCCAACATAGGGTTCAAACTCACAACCCCGAGATCAAGAGTCATGCACTCCTCCGAGTGAGTCAGCCAGGCGCCCCATGTTTTTTGAACATTCTATATTTTCAATAGTGAGCATGCATTACTTATATAAACCTAATAGGAAAAACCATTAGCTTTGGAAACTGAAAAGCCAATGCAAGTGAAGGTCAAGCTGAGTGTGGCCAGCACCATTTACTGGCATCAGAAAATTGGAAACAGAAGCACAAGTGCTTGTAGAATTTACTAGTTTGCTGATCACTACCATGCATTAGATGTTGGCTATTTTGTCTACAAAGCATCAGCCTTCTTAATGTAGTTAATGTAGCCACATGCAACATTTAAATACTGAGTATATTCCCAGGACAGGTATGTTTCCAATTTTTCACTTCAGGAGCTGATGGCTGCTCTGTGTCCCGCAGGTGAGGCAGGCTGGCACAGGAGGTAAGAAGTCTGCTTTGTGGGGTGTGGAAAACTGAGGTGAGCTCCAAGCATAAGAATCTGCCCTATTTTTTTTTTTTTTGTTTTTTGCTTTCTTTACCTTTTTCTCCTCCTTGTCTTTGGAGGGTACTTCCTGGGTATGGGGTTCTTTTTTCATTTTGATTGACGTGTATAGCACAATATCCAAGTACTTAAAAATGTACTCAGATATTGTGATAGACATATTTCCAATTAGTGAGACACGTTCAGCCATATTTTTAAGACTTTTTAAATGGTGAATCCACAGAAAATAAATCAAAAGATTTAAGAAACTGTTTCTCTCCCAATGGTTATGCAATGCATCACAACCAAATTCTGAGTTTCTAAGTCCACCCTCCATGAAAAATACCTCCTTGAAATTAAACTACCCTTCTTATGCCTCTGTCTTAGGACTGCTGGATAAAATATAGGATATCCAGCTGAATTTGATTTTCAGATAAACAACAAAGAATTTTTAATATAAATGTCTCAAACATTATATCCTACTTTCTCCACCAAGCGAAGCAATCCCTGACCTCCAGTTAGAACAGCTAGTCTCTGGAAAGGGAAAGTTTGGTCAGGACCTTATGTTGTAGGGTATAGATGAGAGCACACTAGGCAGTTTGGACAAATGGCCCATTAGATGCTTTTCTCAAGGACAGGATGGTTTTCCTTCTTTTGAGTCTGTCTGGGAACCCACCAAGGGAAGGCTACCCTGTAATCCTTGGCACATTCTCATCTCCAACGTGGACAAAGTTCCTGGATCCAGAGCCTGTCTGATGAACAGCGAGGGGCAAGATTGGGAAGGATGGGGGAGGGGAAAAGAGCTGCGGGCCTGTGGGCTTGTGATCCCACCCCCAAACCTGACTATTAGTCAAGTTGCTAAACCCACAAAGTGCTTGGTTTAAGTGGATATCTTACCCCACTGAAGCAGCTGCACTCCATCAGTGTGTCTGAGGGAAGGAACAGAAGCAGCTCACAAAGACTCACAGACACTTAGGTAATAGCAGAGACTTTGGGAGGGGAACCCCTGGGAACCTGCAGGAATGGTGGAAGACCAGAAGTTCCCCCTGACATCTGGGTCCCGGTTTCACTTTATTTTATTTTATTTTTAAGATTGCATTTATTTATTTGGCAGAGAGCAGGTAAGAGAGCAAGAGAAAGCACAAGCAGGGGGAGCAGCAGAGGGAGAGGGAGAAGCAGACTCCCCTCTGAGCAGGGAGCCGGATGCAAGACTCGATCCCAGGACCCTGAGATCATGACCTGAGCCAAAGGCAGATGCCTAACCGACTGAGCCACCCAGGCGCCCCAGGGTCCCAGTTTTAGAGTAGACAGAGCTCTGCATATAATGATATACAGTTGCATGGACTCAAATCCTGTATCAATTACCTATTAGCTATGTGATATTAGATCTGTCACTTAACCTCTTTGATCCACAGATCCCACATCTTTAAAAAGAGAATGTTAACACCTGTAATCCAAGGTGTCCTTGAGAGTTAAGTAAGACATCGTGGTGATGCCCCCAGTGCACAGTAAGTGTTTCCCAAAGCTTTATCTCCATTTCTCTCAGTTTTTCTATTTCCAGGAGATAGATGTGTTAGAAAAGTTCATTGGGTTGGCAACTAATCACACACAAACATTGCAGTGAGCAAAGCCTTGCTTCCCCACTGCTTTCAGGCTGCAGATGAGAGGGAAAGGAGAACAAAATGAAGTCAGAAGAGCAGGTTTGGCTACAGGGACAAATGATGCAGCTGGTATACACCTGCCCTCATTTCCGTGTGCACATACACACACACGCACACATGCACACACGCATGTACCTGATTCTCCGTCCTCCAGTGAACTTTCTAAAAAGAGTTCAATAGTTTGAAATATTCATGGCAAATCTTTTCTCAATTTTTGGCATAATTGAGTAATCCAACTACTGAATAAAGAAGGACTTGATATTTTTGGCTTCCTGGAAACTGTAGGGGAGGAAAACACTTCCTTCTACCCTTCTAGGTTCTGCAGCTAGTTTAAGAATTAAGTTGACATAAGACAGATTAATCAGGAGGAAAAACTCCAACTTTGATTATGTACGTACTCATGGGGTCTCACAAAAATATGAGACCCAAGGTGATTCTCAGATGACTGAGGTTTACACAGGATCTTGAAGTAAAGAAAGGGGTGGGGGGTGGTCAGGGCTTTGAGGTGGAAGGAGACAAATTCTGGCCTGGGTGAGAGAAGGAAGTAAAAACAGGCACAACCAGTAAATCCCAGGAGCCTTGTTGTGCAGATAAGGGCCTCTCTGGTGAAAGACCACATCTGGTAGCTCTCTTCCTGGTGTATTTACTAAGGGAAATTTCCTTTATAAATGTAAATTTCCTCTGCAAGAGGGGAAGTACATACTTTTCTTAGGGATCTTAGGGGGGGCGGTAAAGAGCTTTTCCTGTGCCTGCTGATTTTCTCTCCCCTTTGCCTCAAATAATCCATATGCCAAAGTGTCATATTTTGAGGCAGCATGTTCTGAACCCTTTACATTTTTTCAACATGAAAGAACACAAAATGTATAAACGTTACCAAACTTTACTCAGAAATATCAGTGTGCTCACAATAAGGACTTCCTTAGGGCTGCTAGTGGGGATCACTGCCTCATCAAATCCATATGGGGGCAAACCCCCAGAGCCCCAAGAACAGAATTCAGTCTATCCTGAGGGTGTCCGACAGCTCAAGAGACTGAAAAGAAAATGGGATAAAACAAGTTCTAATCCGAATGCTGAGGAACCACAGTGACTTGGACCTCTTGCCCTGGTTAGGTGTTGGGTGGGAGCAAGACTGGGGCAAAGACAGCCCGAGGGAAGCTGGGCAGGACCAGGATGAACTTCACTCTCCAGACACCAGCAGCACAGGTGCCCTGTCCCCTCCTCCTGGGAACTGGGAGCTACAGGAGCACCTAGTCACCATGCAAGGGAAGGGGGGAGTAGGGGTGACAGTGGATCTCAGGTCTGGAAGGTTTGGATGGTGGATAGGATATCTTATCAATGCCAGGCTTGCTTCCAATAGGAGCGCTCCACTAGCATAGATTTAACCCAGAAAGTAGGAACGCAGACAATTGTTCGTGTCCCCAGTGGCTCTGGCCAGAAACAATTATCCGCTTGGCTCATTAAAACAAGTAACGAATGTTAATTTTCTCCACAATTAGCCAAGTACTGGTTCAGCCACTTGTGCCTACAGTATGGGATTGCAAGAGCGGCTGGCAAGAGGAGGACTTAAATTCAGCCCTAAATAGTCTGTCATTTTATTTTTTATTTTTTTTCTCTTTATGCAGGGAGTGTGGGGTGCAGGATATAAAGAGGGAAGTTGGTCAAGGTAACCCCTACGCTATTTTCTAGCTTTCAGATGTGGGGATTTGTGGTGAAAGCAAATGCATAGACTCATAGAGGATCCATTTCCTCTGAGTCTACATAATCAGGAAAGTCCCTGGAGGGAGGAAGGAGAAGGAAGGAGGAGGTCCCTGGAAGGGAAGGAAAGGGAGGAGGAGAGAAGTACCACCCACACAAGGCAACATTCCCTGAATTTCTGGAAGTTTCCTTAGGCCCTACCAAGGTTCTCTGAGGGCTCCATGAGACACTGGGGTGGATATCCCATATTGCTGGGTAAGGTCCTTCCTATGAAGACACCAGCAGAGGGAAGATGGGGCAGGAGGCAGAGGGCAGTGCAGGGAGTTGGGGTGGGGGGGGAGTTGGCTCATACGCTCATACTTTCTTTCTGAAATTGCTCAAATGATGAAACTCTGGCTCTCTGCCCAAACATCCCCATTCTTCCCTTTATTCTGCATTTATGTGTAGCTTGATTTTCTATTTTGCCCAGATTTTCTGGGGACCTTGTCGTATCAGTAAATTTCCAGTGGTGAAGCATCAAGAGCCCATGCAGCTTCTGCCCAGAGAAGACAGGGTGTGTCCCCTGTGAGGGAGAGCAAGGGGATTCAAGTCTTCTGCCCTTCAGAACAATACACTGGAGGGCAACCAAGGAAAATGGAAGGGATGTTAATAAAAGCAAATACAAGGCAGGAAGTAGAAAGAAAGCAAGCAAATAGGAAAGAAGGAAGGAAGGGAAGGAAGGAGATTTTGGTCTGAAGGCTCCCAAGTGAGTAGTTACTGGAGGCAAAGATACCCCTCTTCTCTCTCTGCTCCTGCTTTTCTGCATTGCATGTGTACCCCTCTGCTGCAGATCTGATTGCCAGACTTATCCTAATATCCTAGTGATGGATGAAAGTTGAAATATTCATCAGCCCTGAAGTATTTATATTACAAAAATTAATACTTGAAAAGCACCCCAAGGAGACCCAAGGTCATGGGCAGTGTGGACATCCAGTACTGGCTGGTGTCTCAACCTCAATGACACTTGAATGAAAAAAGTAACAGTACAAATAAGTATCAAATTTGTGCCCATTTATTATTGCTAAGTTTTATATTTCATGCCACTTTTTGTTAAAGATTTTACATACTTTTTT
This sequence comes from Mellivora capensis, assembly GCA_004024625.1. Classification (NCBI taxonomy): domain Eukaryota; kingdom Metazoa; phylum Chordata; class Mammalia; order Carnivora; family Mustelidae; genus Mellivora; species Mellivora capensis. Next base: position 76,462 of record PISX010001965.1, on the reverse strand, counting down.
GACAGAGAGAGAGAGAAAGCACAAACAGGGGGAGTGCAAGCAGAGGGAGAGGGAAAAGTAGGCTCCCCACTGAGCAAGGAGCCGGATGCGGGGCTCTATCCCAAGACCCTGGGATCAAGAGCTGAGTTAAAGGCAGAGGCTTAACCCACTGAGCTACCCACGTGCCTCTCATGTCACTTCTATATTCAGGAAATTTGCTGAGCAAAATGCATAATTAAGTATGATTTAGTTTTTATACATTAAAAAACTTTTCATGGGCAAATTTTGCAACTCACATTTGTTTGAAGGATCCAGCTTGCTCTGTAGTTGTTAAAATTTTTTTCAAACTTCTAGTGGGAACTGAGAAGCCTACTAGGATTATCAAGAGCTTTTTTCCCCCTTTGATCAGTGAACTCTTGAACAACACTGGGACCCTGAAGGGGATGGAGGGTCCTAGTGAGGGGGTGTTGGTGGGTTTTCCACTCTGACAACAGATACATAGGTGAGGGGGTGGGAAGGTGTGTCAGGAAATATTGTGTCACATGGGTTTTTTGAATTCATGTGTTTTGTAGATGCTTACACTGTCAACTCCATGCCTGCAGAAACCCGAACCATGATGAGGCTTTTAATCCAAGCAGTGCTCAACAGCACAAATATTTCAATAACATCATCAGGAATGATTACTAAGTGTAGGCTGTTCAGCCTCTCAGGAGGGACTCCAGTGTGGTGCTACCTGGAAAATCAGCCCTCCAGGTCACCAGTCAGGGTGACAAATATGACCAGCTTTTTAAAAAATCTCTCCTAAGGGCAGAAAAGAAACTTCTGGGGCAGGGTGTGATAGGGCAAGTTCCTGATAGGTGAGCCTGCACACCTTTTCAGTGCGTTTCCTAGCACTGCATATCCCGTCCCTCCCAGCACACCAGAATTCTAATTCCACATAGAATTCTAATTCTAATTCTAATTCTAATTCTAATTCTAATTCTAATTCTAATTCTAATTCTAATTCCACCCCTGAGGCCAGCATTCCCTAATAACAGCTGCCCAGGATGCATGAACCTGAGAGATCACCCTTATTTTCATGGGAGGAATTTCTGAGACCAAAAGCTAAGTAGCTTCTGACCAGTGGATGTTCTGGAACATCTGCCTTTTCTGCTGAATGCGCCCCCTCCCATCTTACCCAGCAGAGCCCCATCTGCCGCCATCCACCTGGAGCCTACTGATGAGCTTGTCTTGGTGGAGGAGGGTATATTTTTCATAGCAGTCAAGGTCAGACCAGTTTCTTATTATAAAAGTCAAATAGAGATGTCCTCTTATCTGATACACTCATGACAGTAGTTGATGATGAAACACACAGTTGTGAAGGATTCACAGATCTAGAATATTTCACTTTACTGAAAAGATATACTTTGCTGGCTCCTCTTTTGATGAGAGGACCAAGTTCTGTTCTTTGAGGGAGATCTCCTCATGAGAAAATCCATGTTGGAGCTCAGCTGGGACCCAGTTATATCTATGTTTCTCTACTTTTTCCTTCTAAATGATCATGAAATCATTTTATAAACCTTGGAACTAAATTTTCTCATTTGAAAGTCTGTGATGGTTAAATTCCTATTGCATTAAATATAATATTTCCATGTCACTTGAGTGATTGCCTATGATCCTGACACATGGAAATCTAGAGATGAATTAACCATTTTCTCTTTCCATTCTTTCCTTTTTTTTTCCCTTTTGCTATGTAAAAAGCATTGGGATTATTCAACACTTCTGAAAGTTCTAGCCAATTTCATAAGTAAGATGTAATCACTGGAAAGAAGCCAAATTTATCATTAATCCTAGTTGTGATGCAATGGAAAAGCTGTTAGAACTAATAAGGTTAATGGGAATATGGTACACAAAAGTTAAAAATAAAAGGTATATGTATATGTACTTATGTGTGCCTTTATATTTATATCTGTGTATGTGCATACAGTTCTCCTATGTGTGAGAAAATGACCACCTAAAACAAAATGTAAAGAATACCATCTTAAAAAAATTATAATTGGGACGCCTGGGTGGCTCAGTTGGTTAAGCGGCTGCCTTTGGCTCAGGTCATGATCCCGGCGTCCTGGGATAGTGTCCCACATCGGGCTCCTTGATTTTATTTTGAGAGAACACACATGCACGTGCACAGGGTTGGGGAGGGGCAGAGGGAGAAAGAGAAAGAGAGAGAATCTTAAGTAGGCTCCACACCCAGCAACAGAGCCCAACACAGGACTCAATCTCATGACCTGAGCCCAAACCAAGAGTTGGACGCTTAGCCGACTGAGTTACCCACAAGCCCCCGATTTAAGATTTTATTTTTAAGTAGGCTCTACACCCAGCGTGGGGCTCAAACTCACAGTCCCAAGATCAAGAGTCACCCACTCCACAGACCGAGCCAGCCAGGTGCCCCAAGAATGTTATCATTTTACTATGACCGTGTTCACACTCTGCATTGGATTCTTTTTAAACTTTATTAGGATATAAAAATTCATCAGGAAGAGTCAATGGAAGAGCCTGAAGAGGCAGACCCTTGTTCCGTGTACTGTACACCCCTGTGCCCAGATGCCCAGAGGTCTAGCTTACAAATAAAATAGCATCTATTTAAAGTGTACAGTGTGGTGAGTTGGCATAGGTACGCGTTGTGAAATGGTTACCACAATTAGATTAATTAACACATCTGCCCCCTCACATTGGTTACCGTTTTTTTCTTCGACTGTGGCAAGAGCCCTGATGGTGCCCTATGGTGTATTTGCACATTTCAACGCAGTATTATTAACTATAGTCACCACACTGTACATCAGACCCCCAGAACTTGGCTTATAGCTGAAAGCTTGTGCTCTTTGAGTAATCTCTCTCTTCCACACCCACCCCCCCAGCCCCTTCACTCTCCTGCTCTTCTAGGAGTTCTTCTAGGAGTTTTACTTTTTTTTTAGATTCCATATCTGAGTAAGATCATATAGTATTTGTCTTTCTCTAACTGGCTTATTTGACTTAGCATAATATTCTCCAGTTCCATACATGTTGTCTCAAAGAGCAGGATGTCCTTCTCACGGCTGAACAATATTCCATTATACCACATTTTCTTTATCCATTCATCCATTGACAGACCCTTCTGTTGTTGCCATAGCTCAGCTATTGTGAATAATGCTGCAATGACCATGGGAGTGCCGATATCTCTCTGAGACCATGATTCCATTTCCTTTGGATATAGAGGAGGATTGCTGGATCACAGGGCAGTTCTATTTAATGTTTTTGAAGAACGTCTACATAGTTTTCCATGGTGACATTCTCACTAACAGAGTCGCCTTTGTTCCACATCCTTGCCAACACTGGCTATCTCTAGTCTTTTTGATAAAAGCTGTACTAACAGGTATCAGGTGGTGTCTCATTGTGGTTATGGTTTGGATTCCCCTGATCATTATTGATGTCCAGCACTTTTTCATGTACTTGTTGGCCATGTATAAGTCTTCTTTGGAAAAATGTTTATTCAGTCCTTCTGCCCATCTTTAATGCAAAGGGAAAAAAAATGGTTTGTTTGGTTTTTTTTTGCTATTGAGTTCTTTATATATTTTGGGTATTAACCCCTTACCAGAAATATAACTTGCAAATATGTTCTCCCATTCCATGGTTTGCCTTTTGATTTTTTTAAAAGATTTTATTTATTTATTTGACAGAGATCACAAGTAGGCAGAGAGGCAGGCAGAGAGAGAGGGGGGAAGCAGGCTCCCCGTTGAGCAGAGAGCCTGATGCGGGGCTCGATCCCAGGACCCTGAAATCACGACCCAAGCTGAAGGCAGAGGCTTTAACCCACTGAGCCACCCAGGCGCCCCGCCTTTTGATTTTGTGGTTGGTTTCCTTCACATAGTTTGATGTTGTCCCACGTGTTTATTTTTGCTTTTAGAGTCAAATTCAAAAAAAAAAAAAAAAA
>PISX010001965.1:0-72437 GCA_004024625.1 Mellivora capensis | reverse complement strand
TCGCACGCGGCTGTCCAGTTTTCCTTATCTTGTATGTGTTCAGTTGGGCAACATGAATTTCTACTTTTTCAGTTAGTGTGGTCAAATATTGGCAAGTTCACATGGATTCATCCTTATGTAGTGTGATGCTTAATGGTTTGTAATATCAGAAAGCAGGAAATGCACCCAAGTATTGACAATGGCCATCCCCGAGGTGTCCCTGACTGCTGTTATTATGAGTGAGTTTGATCCTCTTTCTTGCCGGTGTTCAGTATAAGCTAAAAATTCTATAATAAGGGGCGCCTGGGTGGCTCAGTGGGTTAAGCCTCTGCCTTCGGCTCAGGTCGTGATCCCAGAGTCCTGGGATCGAGCCACACATCAGGCTCTCTGCTCAGCAGGGAGCCTGCTTCCTCCTCTCTCTCTGTCTGCCTCTCTGCCTACTTGTGATCTCTGTCTGTCAAATAAATAAATAAAATCTTTAAAAAAATTCTATAATAAACTGTGTAATTTCATAATCAAGGAAGGAAAAAAGAAAGACCAACACTGGCCCCCACAAAAAAAAATTGTTCTTTTTTTTTAAAAGATTATTTTAAAAAGATTATTATTAAAAAATAACACTTATCTTTGTGCATTTTTCTTATATGGAGAAAAGTAGGGATAATAATGCAATTATCACTTATAAATCCTAGTATAACTATTGCTCACATTTTGCCATTAAAAAAATCTTCTATTTTGCTTCAATATTTTAAAGTCAAATGATATGGGTATTTTTCAACCAAATGCCTTATCTTAAAAAGATGTAAACATTTAACTTCTGTTATCTAATAAAATGAACAGTAACATTTGCACATTTAAAATCTCAAATGATTATTATTTAAAAAAATATTTCTTTATTTATCTGAGATAGAGAACACAGCAGCGGGGGCAGAGGGAGAAGGAGAGAGAATGTTCAAGAAGACTCCCCATTCAGTAGGGAGCCTGACACAGGGCTCGATCTCAGGACCTGGAGATCACAACCAGAGCTGAAATCAGGAGTTGGATACTTATCTGACTTCGCCACCCAGGTGCCCCTCTAGATTATTTTATTGCATTTCTGGTGTGTTTAACCATCACAATGTGGTACCATTGAAGTTTCCTTTTTGCTTCTCTTTAATTTTGGAGGCATCTGGGGTAAGGAGATGGAAGATGGGAAGACATTTGTTTCTGGCCTCGCATGGTGCTAGTGGGCTCTTAAATCCCATCTCAGCAGTAGGCAGTTCACAAATCATGGAGCATGAAGGTAGCATCTCTGTGGTGGTTCCCTGCTGGAATCCACACATTCCCCTGCTGGGTCCTTGGATGACTCAGTATCTATACATGAATAAATTCATCTCAAAGTTTGTGCTTTTCCAGACTGTGGGGAGCGCGAGTGCAGGTAACAGCAACATAGCACACAGTGAGTGGTAGGGTCGAAATTTGGGGTCCCATGTGGACACCTTGACCGTGGGGCACAGTTTCTCTCATGGAATAAATATGTCCAGCATATTTAGCATATTATTAGAACCAGAATTAAATTCATAGCGCCCTCCTTGCCTTCTCACACAGCTTAATGATGGCAGAGGAGACAGGGTTTGGGGGGGTTGTTGGGCAGGAGGAAGTAGGTCCGGGTTCCCACTGAGCCATTCATTTATGCTTCCTTCTTTCTCCTTCTGCTGCTCTTCCCAACAATCTCTGGAAGGTTTAACCTTTCCAGTGTGGGAATCATCTGTCACAGAAAGACGTTTGGTTACCTCTAGCTGGAACCACAGTGTGCTCTCCCCTTCCCCCATACTAGCTCTCTAGAAAGACTTTTTTTTTAAAAGATTTTATTTTATTTATTTGAGAGAGAGAATGAGAGACCATGAGCAGGGGTGGGGAGGAGGGAGAGGGAGAAGCAGACGTCCTGCTGAGCTGAGAGCCCAATGTGGGACTCCATCCCAGGACCTTAGTGTCATGACCTGAGCCGCAGGCAGATGCCTAACCCACTGAGCCATCCAGGTGCCCAGACAGATTCTTGAACTAGGAAGAGCTGGACCCACTGTGCTTGCTTCGGGGAAGGCCAGCCTCTAAGCCTTCCCAGATCCTCCCCGGGTTGGGACCATTCGACCTTTACTTGGGTTGGCATCCATCCTTTGATTTATTTTAAAACGAAGCTACTTTTCGTAGACCGAGCCATCCATAAATAGACTAGTTCTGGCCTTCTGAGGGCTGATTTCTGGAATCAAGGTGGGGCACTCCCTCTGTGAAACACAATAAATTTTGCTTGGATTCAGGATTTAGAGAAAAGTAAGCCTGGCTCCTAGGATGGAGAGGGAGGCTCTCTCGGCCCCAGGAGAAAGGAAGCTGCCTCTATGGCCATGCTGGGGAGCCCCCCCCCCCCAAACACACACCCCATCATAGGAGATCTAATCAGTTGGCAGGAGGTGGTTCAGGAAGTGGCCAATGTAATGCCAGGCACGTGAGAGTGTTTGGGATTCCCAGCTGGCCCCCAGCCGGGGTCACCGGAGCAGCCCTGTGGTAGAGAGATAGGCTAGTGAGAACCAGGGACCACCAGGCCTGGCAGTGGGGATGCAGCATCTGCTTCCGTTAGAGGTTCAAAAGGGCCAAGACACACCGTGGAGCCTGAGCGCTCATGGGGCACAACCAGCACGAGAAGGCTGCGTGGTGTCCAGGCAAACCCCCAGCACACAAGGGCTGCGTCCTGGCAGCTAGACCACACGGAACTTTGCAGGTCAGAGGTAGCATAGCCTGCCTATGCTCTCTGTGCTGATTACCGTGAGAACAGCTCTTGGACAGAGCTGAGCAGGACATTCCAGAAACCCTCCCTGCCACAGCTGCGCAGGCCTGAGGCCCCTTGGCCTGAAAAACTATTGGAAACCCAAGGCCGGCTTCCCTCAGGGTGCTTTTCTCCATGCCTTCCACCACCCCTCAAGCTTGACAGCTCTGCCCGCTATCCTAAGACAGACCTTGACCCCTTCAGGACAGTGACAGCATTAACCACAGTTCTCGAACTAGATTTCCCAAGGGAACATGGTTTTTTTTTTCTCTACATAAATGACAGAGGCTTTGTGGCCATTTCCCATGTTAGAGGTGGCTCTGGCAAAGGGAGTTTTCAGTCCCAAGAATCACAGCGTCTGAGAATTTTCGTGGTTTAAGGGACGAGAAGCATAATATTTGGAATCGAGCCATTCGCAAGAAATATAAGGCACATTGGCTTACCACTCATTTTGGGATTTTTCTTCGATCCCTTTGGCTGCTACTTTTTGGAATCCATAGCCAAATTGGTCTCAACTCCTCCCTAATGTGTTATTTGCCTGGAGTTTTCTCTCTGTTCTTTCACTCAGGGTTTTATTGATCCCCCTTGAGATGCAGGGGGACTCCAGGTGAGGACTGGCTGCCTGGCTGACTCTCTGGGTCAGCCCCTGGCGGTTGGTGGCTGCCCTGCCCTCCCCTGGGGCCATGAGACCGGCCAGCCCTCTAATCACAGCTTGGCCACTCCAAGGAAGGTCTGGAGGGACCCACCCCACATCCCGGGGGAGTCACAACCTTGGGTATAATTAGCAGGAGCTTTCACTGTGAAAAAGGGACAGAAATCCTGCTCTGTGCCCTCACTGCCGTAAGCAGGCAGGAGTATCATGTCCTCTTCGTCAGAGCCACGAGGACATGGGCATGCTCTTCAGACACAAGGGTTCCACCGAAACCACCCACCGGAGCCCTCCAGCCCAGCACCAGCATGTGTGTCTGGCGCCATTTCCCCTGCAAAGGATCTGCATCCCCTAAAATCTCACTGGTGCTGCAGCAAACTTGGGGGTGAGTCCAGTGACCCCCCCCCCCAAAGCAACATGCTGTTGTGGTGCTCCAGGAGCTTGTCACAAAATACCTGAGCCTTGATAGGAAAGGTGTGTTGGCCAAGTTATTCGGGGAGCATATCCACTGGGACAGCGGGGGGATGGATGGGGGAAGGGGGTGAACCTGAAAACCATGGAGATGGGTAAGAGGCAAGCAGGCTGGACGGGGTGCAGGTGCAGGGCTGGGGGGCACTGGTAGGGGAGGGGGCACGGGTGCGGGGCTGGGTGGCACCGGTGGGGGGAGGGGGCACGGGTGCAGGGCTGGGTGGCACTGGGGGGAGGGCGCACGGGTGCGGGGCTCGTGGCACCAGCTCTGCATGTGAGGCCTGTGTTGTCACGTCACCCAGCATGGGAAGTCCTGTTGTGGTTTGTCCTGGGGATTAAATGACAGGCTGTGTAGAAAGCCCCACTTGGCACAGAGCTGGCACCCTGGAAGTTCTCAGGAATGCCGGCGAGGTGACTCCTGATTTCTGTTTGCCTGTGGCCAGGCCACGGCTGCCACGTGGTTTCCATCCTCAGACCCATGTTTTGCACGCGGTCTCAGAATTACTGGAGGGCTGGTTTAAATGCATGTTCTGGGCTCCACCCCAGATGCACCCGGTAGAAATCTCTGCAGTAAGACCCAGTGATTTGTATTCCTAAAAATCTTCTGAAGGGGCTCTGATTAGCACGAGCAAGTGGGAGAACCACCGTTCTGATCCACATTCCTAACAAACCAAAGATGGAAAAATGAAAACTCGTTCTTCACCTTTGCCTGGCACAGAAAGGGTGCAGAGTTGCTGGTTCCAGTGTCCTGGTGTCTGGTTGGGGCGTTGGGGGGCGGGGTGTGAGGGAGTGGGGGAGGGGAGCAGTAGGGAAGGATTGGGGTCTGAGAGGGAGGCCAGACAGTTCCCCTCTGGGAGCCTGCCAGGCATTGGTGCTCCTACATAAGCAACTGTAGCTGTCCCTCCCCTTTCTCACAGTTAAAGCAAAATGCCCTCTGAGATGTCTCCCCAAATCTACCTGCAAATGATAGTCATAAAAAATAAGTAATAAACTTGAGTTGTTGAGTGTTTGCTAAGAGTTGGCCCAGGAGTGCTGTTTACTTTCTCCCGTTCAGTCCCCCCAGCTTTCTTATCCTTCTCCTGGGTTTGCAGATGAAGACTCAGATGCCCTCAGTGGTTCCAGGTCTCACTAAATAGCCTTCGATCAATATAAGGGGGTCAGGGACAACTACCCAGCGTTCTGCTGTTCGTCTCTTCAAAGCCCTGCCGTTCCGTAGCTGCTCCTGAACCAGCAGACACAGCTCGAGACAGCTAAGCACAGGCTCATAAAAATGTCAGCAAGCGAGCACGTTTCACCATTTCCTTCCTGTGTTGTCACTTGTACAGAAACGCGTGACTTCCTGACGAGTGTGGAGTCGTCTGGGAGTTGGGCCCTGGGGCTGCAGTTGCTTCTGCCATCATGCCCATTTTATAGAGGAGGAGGCTGAGGCTCAGGGTCAGCAACGTTCTTAGCACAGGAGTGCCCTAGCCCAGAGCCTCACATTCCTCCTGAGGAGTGGGCCGGGCCGGGAACTCAGGGGCTCCTCCCAAGCCAGTATCAACCTGTCTTACTGTCTCCCTGGCTCTCTGGGCACAGGCCATTGGAGGGGATGACACTGCTCCTTGTGAGGACTTGGTCACAAAGTTGGTGTGCTTCCCTTAGGACACAAAGACATTCACAGTCCTCGGTTTCTCTAATTGGCCCTAAACAAACACAAATCAAACCAAAAAAAAAATCCCTACAACAGCTTCCTTTGCTCTTCTGGCCACATGTGGGTCTGAGCACCCCCAAAATCTAGAACCTCCTGGGGAAAGTGCAGGTCCTCTCAAACTCTGTTTTGGGTCTGGGAACTGGCCCCTGGGTGAACTATGGCTTGTCTCCATCTTCATTCTGTGTTTATATGGCTTCAGGGAGCAGCAAGTAGTGAAATCATGTCCAAAGCAGATAGGTGGGCCTTGTAGATGCCACGTGGGGGAGTAAATTAGGGCCTCCGGTCCCCCAGAAGGCAGCTCTGCCCAAGACAAGGACCTCATCAGGGCTGGCTCAGAGCTGTGTCCGGATGGCTGTCTTGGAGAAGACATTGTTCTGTTGGAAGGGAGTTACAAGACACAGGGTAAAGTAGGGGCTGGGAATCCAGGCTCTGAAGTCAGCTTGCCTGGGTTCAAATCCCAGGTCTTCTATGGAATGGCGAGGTGGACTAAGGCTGACTCTGACCCTCTTCCCCATCCTCATCTTTACAATTACCAGAGGGTTGGTAATAACACCATCAGTGGGGCTCCTGGGTGGCTCAGTCGGTCAAGCAACCAACCCTTGGTTAGGGCTCACGTCATGATCTCAGGGTCATGTGATCAAGCTCTGCAACTCAGTGGGGAGTCTGCTTGTCCTCCTCCCTCTGCCCCTCTCCCTGCTTGCCCTTTCTAAAAAATAGATAAATAAAATCTCAAAAAAAAATAGCTACATCATCAGTGATGGTTAAATGATCACAGCCTAATGCCCAGCACGTTAGAAAACACTCTTGAGTCCTGCCTTTGTTTCTGGAGGGAGAGTTAGCAGGAGCCAGGCATAGGAGACTGTGTGACGCCATTTCTTTGGAGTTTAGGAAGACCATCTTCTCAATGCAAGCTACAAATATCCACAGCACACTCTCACCCACCTCCTCAGGCTCTCTGCGCTCTTAGAATTTAAGACCAATGTGGGCAGTCTGATAGCCGAGTAGAAATCGCCACTGCTCAAATGTGATTACAGCCACAGGCGCTTTGAGTCAAGGAGTGCATTGGAGATGGAGCCATCTGTGGGTCTGTCATGAGAAGACTGGATACTCTGTGACTTGCAAATTTCCCTCCATCATGATGTTCAATGAATGTCCATTTGGAAAGTATGTTAAAGTCCTGGCACGCTGTGCTTGCAGAACAATTCTAACCGGAAGACACACGTGTGGGAGCCACCTTATTGCTCTGAAATATACCTTGGTGATTGGTTTCATAATGACAGAATTGAACATTTATGGAGTTAAAATTGGGACAGCATATGGAGACTACATCAAGAATGGCCTCCATTTCCTGCCAGGGTTAACTGTCCTCTCATTTTGTACCTAATGTTCATTGTTTCCTCCTAAGATTGGAAAGAACCCACGGAAATCACCATTGAGCTTCCACCTGCGGAAACCAAGTCCCATCAAATGCACCGGGATGTGTTGGGAAACCAATATAGATGTTTTTCCAATATGGCACAGATGTTACCAATGTGGCACAGAATCAAATATGCTCTTTTAAATAAGTGATAGAGAGTGCTTGTCATAAACATCCCAGAGTTTCCACGTGGATACTACTCGAGTTAAATTTACACATAGCGTGGGGACCGGCTGCGTGGATGTTGCCTCTCACTCCCTGAGCTAAAGGCTTGGTAGGGACAGCACCTACCCAAATGGCAGGGACATGGGGATGACCCAGGCAGCCCGAGGGGCTTTCTTCTCCTCCCAGAAGGGTCTTTCTAAACTGTTACTCAGGGTCAGGTCCTGTTACTTCCCTGTCAATCAGCCAGTGACACTCCATAGAAACGAGAAATAATTACATGACCGGCCCCTGTCTCTGTCTTTCCGTTCTGTCTTTTTGTTTCTGTCTCTTGGTCTCTTTCTGTGTGTCTGTCCTCTATCTCTCTCTCTCTGTCTCCCTCATTCTCTCCCTTTCTCTGTCTCTCTGTGTCTCTCTCTCTGTCTCTGTCTCCTTCTACGTCTCCTTCAGTGTCCACAGTTCCTCTGGTCTTTCCGGTCTCTAGACTTGGCCGAGCTTCTCCCAGGCTTAAGAACCTGTGATGGCTGATTTTGTTTGTTGATTTCACTGGCCCAAGGGCTGCCCGGAAAGGTGGGTGCATCTGTGTGGGTGTTCCTGGAAGAGACTGGCACTTGAAGGTACAGACCGAGGGAAGAAGGTGCCCCTCACCCACATGGGCCTCGTCATCCACTCCCAGGAGGGGAGGGCCGACTGGCACGAAGAGGTGGAAGAGGGGAGCATGAGCTCTCCTCCTGCCCTCGGACGCTGGCACCCCATGTTCTCGGGCCTTTGATCTTGGCCTGAGTAGTACCACCTGCTTTCCTGCTCTCTTCTAGCTCTCAATCTGTCTGTCTATCATCTTTCTCCTAGATGTCCGTCTATCATCTTTCTGCTTCTCTGAGGGACTCTGACTATATGGAAACTCTGCCTCTTTTCTGCCCAAACCTCTCTCTGCTTTTCCCATCTCACGAACTCTTGGTGGGGGTGTTGCCGGAGATCTTGGCAAGTCCTCAAATGTACAAATGCTGTCATATCCATCTGCATGGGCTTCCACATGTGAGAGTCCAAGGGAGAAGGGAAAAGCTGGGTTTCAGCAGAGGTGGTGGGCTTGGCTCCCTGGGGGGCACAGTTGGCCCTAGCTGTCCATCCTCGAGAAGCCCATCCCCCTGGCCATCACCTGCTATACCCTCTCTTCATTCTAGCCTCACAAGAAACCTTGCAGCTAAAGTGGTCCTGCTCCTCAGTGACCCCAGGACCCTGTCTTGTCCTGTCCTTTGTCTCTCAGCACCCTTTACTGTCTGAAGCCATCCATGTGGGCGTGTGCAGCTCAAGGGATGATGGGCCTACTGGTTCAGTGCACAGCCCAGCCTCCCTGCTGGCTTGCCATATGGCTTTGGACAAAGAGCATAACTGCTCTGTGCCTCAGTTTCCCCACATGCAAAAGGGAGGTGGTAATAGAAGTATCTAATTTATGGGGTTATTATGAGGACTAAATGGAATTAAGATTCGAGAAGCACTTGGATCTAGTCTTTCCAACTCGCTTATGGGTAATGGAATATTGACTAAACTTCAAAGCTAAAACCTAACGATATCATGATCAATCTTTGGTGGATACAGTGAAGGGGTTCTACCAGTTTCACGTGCTCAAGACGAAGTAAAGCCTGCCTTAAGTGAAACTGGGTATAATATTACATTTCTATAAAGCTCATTAAAATGTTGCATAGTCCCACTTAATACCCCCGTAAATGTCTGGGTTCATGTTCACTGCCTTCCACAGCCGACTTGGCTCTGTACTGAATTTTACTGGGGTATGTTTTGAAATTTGCATAATTACTAGTGATTAGACTTTTGTTTATTGCATTTTTCACTGAAATGATCCTTTATTTGAGGGTGTATTAGATAGACGTCTGTGGACCTAACCAACCCGTATACCACAGTTTCAACTGAAAAACAGCCCTCTGATTCCCAGATAAACCAATTAACAAATGAACCTTCTGAAAGCCTGCCTGTGTAAGGAATTCAAATCAAATGTATTCTCTGAAGTCTCCTCCATCTGTTTCAACAAGGTTGAGGCCCGGTTGAGGCGATCCTCCCGAAATGCTAGGGTAGAGTCCAGAAGGTGCCATCAGAATGGCAATGCAGCGGCCAGCCTGGGGAGAGCCCTCCCCTGCACTTCACCACCCTTTAGGGCAATTCTGAGGTTTCAGGCTTAGCAGCCCTGGGGGCAGGGAGCTTCTGATACCCTCGCAGGGTGGCTAAGCAGCAAGAGAGCTAAGGAAAAAGTAAAGGCTTGCTCGGAAATAGGGGAATCCCTACACAAAAGCAGGAAGTTTGAACACAATAAGAAATGAAATGGAGTTCCAAGGAGAGGAAGCAGGGAGCTGTGCTGTATTGACGCAGAGCCCAGAAAAGTGAGTTCTCTGGATCTGCATGCCACAGCAGGGGAAGTCTGCACAGCCTGCAGCCAGCTGAGGGGGACCTGGGGACACGGCACCTGCACGCCTCAAAGCGGGTCAGACAGTGGAACCGCCTGAAGGCAGAGTCCGCCCAAAAGGCTCGTGTGCTCTGCTGTCATGCAGAGGAGGGCTGGACAAGGAGGGGCAGCAGCAGTAGGAAGGGAGAGCTTCCAGGTGTGGGCTCCACCAACACCACCCTCATGAAGGGAATGTGAGACTTTCATCACAGCAGCCGCTGGCGTTGGAGCCGGATTGACCGCTTTCAGTCCTGGCTTGACCACTTCCCAGCTCCTTTCCTGGATGCGGCTCTTCCTTCTTCATTCGCAGGACAGGCCGCCAGAAGGGCCTATTTCCACTTGGAAGGACTGTGTCAGGCTGGGTGAGAGTCCCCGCGGCTAGGGTGAAGGCTGCTGGTTACACACCCTTTCACTCAGTAATTTGGAGAGGGGCTGGGCGGGTGGGGGATGAACTAGGCACAGCTCAAGGAATGATCACCAGCAAAACCTCAGTCAGTCGCATTCCTGTGTGACAGCCGAGAGAGGGGCGGGCCACTTGCATGAAGATACCTAGGAGGGAGTGAATGAACATTTCCAGAAAAGTGGGGGGTGTCAGCAGGGGGGAGGTGGTTGTTGAAGTTGGAAGATGATGAGTGAGCAGGTTTCTGGGGTGACAGCAGGAGAAATAGCATACGTGAACACAATTTACGAGAAAGATGGCAGTCTAGGGCGGTGAGAAAGAAGTAATCTTTGCAATAAACTACTCTAGAACAATCGGATATTCGTATAAGGCAACATAGGAAGCCGGGACATAATCCTAGGCATAAACATGAATTATCTGGATCAAAAGGGGAATTTACAGTTACTCTATATACAACGACCTGCCTGTAATTTCACTTTTCAGCACGTACCCCAAAGAAACACATGCACATGCATTTGAAAGATGGACACAGACACAATGTGTCACATCAGCTTCAGTCATGATGGCTGTCCCCTGGAAACAACACAGTTTCACTGTCCAGTGATTCTTGACCCTTCCATTTCCATACAAATTTTAGAATTTGTGGGTTTCCTAAAATTTAAGTGAAAGAACCCGAAAAAAAATTGTGTAGCTCCGTTTATATGGCGGCCCCCAAGGCAGGCAGCACGAAGCCACAGAGCTCAGAGGCAAATGTCTAGAGAAACGGCTCAGAAGGTGGGCATGTGTGACCTTCAGAGTCAGAAGAGCAGTCCCCTTCGAGGAGCGTCTGGTGGCCTTTTTCCCAATGTCCGTGGTGGCTGCAAGAGTGTCCCCCCTACAGCATGTTTTCCTTTAAATGTGTTTGATTTGACAAAAAAATGTTTTTAATTTGCCCACATAAAATGAAAATATTCTGTCCCATGAGAGAGATCATAATAAAGTGCTAAGAAAAACTGTAAAGGAGGGGAAGATATTTGTGAAACCTGCAATTGTGAAGCAATTGTTATGTAGAATAAACAATGAGCCATGAATCTGTGAGCAATCTGCATGGGTACATATGTGTCACAGGCATGTGTGCGTGTGAATATATACATGCATGTATACACACATGTGTGTACAGGCAGGTTTATACACGTACGTGTAAATTGGAAAAAATCATGGCAGGCATCACGAAGGAGAAAGCGTAACTAGGGAATACGTGTAGGGAAACATTACAGTATTATAGAGTGTCAGGGAAATACAGACTATGAGCCCCACGAGGTACCATTTGGCAGAGATGCTTGCAGAAATGGCTGACCCAGGAACAGGGCCAGCGAGCGAGTCTGGGACATTATCCCAGAGAGCAAGGAGGTTATCAGAGGCCAGAGGCGAGTCTCCAGAGGAGGACGGGGGAGGCCCCCTCCCCGCCCCCGTCTGAGAGGCAGCCACTCCGGCACTGATGACGACAGTGACCTTCACAGACCAACTCTCATCAAAGGTACTTCAATCCAGGGGATTTTTTAATGCTGCCCCAAAAGCTAATTGCTCACTAGAGGATGTATTATTATATAAGGATTGTTGGGTAAACAAATGTTTTTACTGGAATTAATTGGGTGGATGAAACACAAAAAGCAGAGCATGCAAAGAGATGGGAACAGCATGCCCTTGGGGCTCTGAGAACAGGCTCTGAGAAAGGTGAAGGAGTTGGGCTCTAAGGGATGGGGTAGAATTCCTCAGGAAGGTCGGGAGGGAAGCAGGGGGCCTGGACGTATGTCAGAGGCAGGAAAGCATGCAGAGGGAACCTGTGGGGAGCCCGACGCAGAGTCTGGTTCTCTGGGATGTGCTGGACACGCAGGCAATTTTAAGAGAAGCAGCAGAAGCCCCATAGTATAAAGAGCCTGGAATGACAGTGTGAGGAGTCCTCAAAGGTCCTTTCTGCCCGTGGTCTGGGGTGACAGAGACAGGGCAGCAGCTGCGGCTTTTCCTAGCTGGTCCCCAACAGGGTGAGTAGGGACCGCAATGAACGCTTTGGGCTCCCATCCCCTCCCCCACCCCGCCCCTGAGAAAGCAAGCCCTGGGCCCTGATTTTTCCCCACAGGAGACCCTTGGGGCAAATCAAGGCAACTTCCAGTGGCCTTTAGATTTCAGGATTAAACATTTGACTCTTCTAGGCAGTTTGAGTGGTAGAGTGGGAAAGTCGCCAGCCCTGGGCGGATAGTTCCCCTTCTAAGCTTCCTCGATCTTCCACTGCTGTGAAAGTCTGAGTGAATGCCATGCAAAGGGCCCACAACCTGGGGGCGGGGAGAGGTGCTGAGTAATGGGAGCCCGTGCATCCCCAGGCAGCCAGCTGCCTTTGTTCCCTTTTAAGTCCCCTGATATCCATCACCTTTATCTTATGCTTTCAAAGCTTGGCTTCCAGGGATGTCTCCTTCTGACCCACAGGTCGAGGCTAAGAGGTGAACACATTCCTCTCCCGCTTCCCTGCATAGCTGGCATTCCAGCTCGGAAGCTCCTACTTGGGGAAAGGACTATAAACACCAGTGCCAGAGGCTTGGTCTCATGAGTGCCCAGCAAAGCTGGAGTTTTAAAAATTTGACCCAGGATCCCTTTGTTGCTATGGCTGATGGAGAAATGCCAGAATTCAACCCACGCATTCTCAGATGTGTTCTAGACATTAACTGTTTGCTTGCCATCTTTTTCCTAGTGGGTTTAATTTTTGTATCTAGATCTTGAAGCTCATGCTGACCTCCAGTATAAGAGTGAAGAATCTAATGGAAACAACAGAAGAAATCCACGTATTGCAAATCCAGTTAAAACTGCTGTCTCAAAACACCAGAATGCCTTCTAGAAATGACTGTCACCACAGTGAATATGTATGATACCCAACAGAATAGAAACAGGAGAAATAGTACTTTCCCCTCTCATTCAAATGACTTTCCAGGTGTCCTAGAAACATTCAGAAAGTGTCCAGTGTGCTGATGCTCTAGGTAAGATTATGCATAGTAAATCTTTTCTTAAAACGTTGTGTCGTGAGGCATCTGGGTGGCTCGGTCATTAAGTGGCTGCCTTCATCAGGTCATGATCCTGGGGTCCTGGGATCGAGCCCTGCATTGGGCTGCCTGCTCAGAGGGAAGCCTGCTTCTCCCTCTCCCACTCCTCCTGCTTGCGTTCCCTCTCTTGCTGTGTCTGTCTCTGTCAAATAAATAAATAAAATCTTAAAAAAAAAAAAAGACGTCGTTATCATGTTTCCAATAGACTTCATTGTGCACTTATCACTGCCCACCTTCAAATCAGGTTTTCAAACTGAAGCTCGGGGACCAAAGTAAAAATGCAAATAATTGTGTTGTGATTTCTTGGGGGCAGCCAAACAACTGATTTAAACAACTCACTTACTTCTCAGGGAAACCCAGGCTCATTGGAACCCCAGGAAGTCATCTCTGGATGGTGAGATGACATTTTTGTTGTGTGAGAGGGTTTGCCCTTTGAAGAGCAGCTTTTAGAAAATTTAAGCCACGTGGATGCAAATTTTCCAACCACGTGACGTTAATGTTCCTGTCTTTCTTAAATGAGCGTGCTGGGCATACTGAACAACGGTCTGCCTGTTTCAGGAGGCCCTTTGCTTTGTGATCAGGGGCCTCAGTTTCCCTTCAGAGATTTGAACGATTTAATCCCTAAGGCATTTACAGTTCTAGGATGCAGAAGTTCTCCTGTCTCTCATCACATGACTGATGATGACGGACACACCCTGGAAGCTTTCAGAAAATGACAGATTTCTGGACCCGAAGAAAACCTACTGGATTTAGTCTCTGGGTTGGCATGACATTGGTCCCAGGTGCTGTTGGTACCCTGGAACTTTGGGAGGCAGAATTTCAGGATACCATTCATTCTGCAGCAGACCCCCTGACCACGAAATCCTGAACCCATTTTGACTCTAAATGGTTGGATGGACATGAAAAAAGCCAGGGATAGATCTGTTAAACTGAGAAAATCTGTCATTCTTTCTCTTAATGGATGGAATGAGCTCTGCCTGTAGGAGGTGCCTACAGCCTTCTGTTGATTCCTTTCATTGTCATGATCCCCGAACAAAGCTGATGAGAGATTTTTCAAATTGTCACCGCATTTTGCAGGGAGGCGGGGAGGTAAAGGGGTTCAATGCTTAATATTTTCACAATAAGAAGGAACAGCAGAGAAGAGAGGTATACTATATAAAAATAATAATTCTAAAAGCTTCTGTTCTCTAACGAAGGGGGTGGGTGGAGACGGGTCATGTTTCAGGAAACTGTAGGAAGAAAACCAATGTATGAGAATCTCTTGGGAGAGGCTCTTACTTTGGAGGGGGGTGTACTCCAAGCTCTAGATACTGGCCTCATAAGTCGCTGTGAATGGATTCTGTCTAAATCTGACTTCTTGTCATGTATCTGGATCTTATGCCAAGTCCGAGGATGACCTCCTACACAGTGTCTCATCGTGTGCAGATATGAACAGTCTGTAGAGAGACACGTGTGGTAGAGCCACAGTGGGTAACAGTGAACCAGAGAGGGCTATCCCAGTTTGTCCCCAGGCTATCAGAGGTATATCCAAAGTCACAGGTCAAATAGTCTAAGAATGAAACTAGATGGAGGAAGGTATACCCTAACCCTTTGGCAGGGTCTTCAGTCTCAAAGAAGCAGTGCCAGCAAAAGAGACAGATGGGAAATGATGGGCATCATCTCTGGATTAATTAGGGCCGCACATTGGACCCCAGTCAAATGGAAGGCTGCCGAAATGTCACAAACATGTTTTGCAGCTAATGTGATAAATGATTTAAACGGCACACCAAGCATGCTAACATGGCCATGAATGGCCAGCTTGTTCTGTCCCTGTCCACTTATCTCTGGAATGATTTAATTTAGAGTCAGAATAAAAGAAAAAAGAAAACCCAGTCAAGGAATCACAAAGCTCTGGGCTTTACAGGAATGATAAACTCAAAGTCACAAGATAAGCGGTTTTTGCAAACCGACTGAAAAATTGTACACGCAGCCAAGCTGTCCTCTGTTGGTCAGAGAGCCTCAGGTAGGCAAGAATTTAAGTAATGAGCCTCTGAAGAAGCTTCTGAGTGAGTGATCAAAGATGAGTCAACAATGGAAAATATTGAAAATATTTTTTAAAATATTTAAAAATACAAAATAAAAGATGGACAAAAAAGTAGTTTAAAAAGACTGATGGTGTACCTTGGTTGCAAATTAACACCTGTAATCGCTTTACTTTGATTACAAAATGTGATAGAAAAAGGCTTTGGCATAGGTTTCCTGTACTATTAAAAAAGTAAAACTCAACCCAAGCAGAAAGGACAAAAGCATTTTTAAAAAGCAGTCTAGACTCCCAGATCACAATAATAGGGTGGACGTGTCACTTAAATTTCTTACATTCCGTAAAGAACGTTATAATTTTATTCATGATTTAGCTAAGTGGAAATGTATCAGTTCAAGACTGTTGAAAGGTCTGGTTCTGTTCTGACCGAATTCAACAAGTCCTGTGAAGGTTCTGTGTCTCTCTAGAGCATAATGGCAAAGAAAACTCAGTATATGCAGTAACAGCGGAGAAAGGGCTCTTGAAACCTAGAAGAACGGACCAAATGGTGGTATATGGGAAGCAACCAATAATGCCAAGTTAGGTGGAAAGTGCTGTAACTAAGAACATTTCTAAGTCAGAGGAGATCTACACTTATCCTTACCCTGTGCTCTGCAGAACCACAGCTAGTGCCCTGGGGCTGAGATTTCCCACCCCTCCCCCAGCACCCATCTCCTCCATGTTGCAGCCCACAAGGAGCAAGGACTATAGCTTGTCTTCTTGGTCTCACCCTGGATATGTCTCCTAATGCACGGGGAGGCAAGGGCTGATGAGTGCAACAAGGTCATGAACATTTCTGTAGCAGTGAAACCAAGTCCTTCATTTCTTTCTTTATTTTCCCTATGACCCTTTGAGCATGGACTTTGGGTTCTAGAAAGACCCAGCTCCAGCTGAACTGCTAGGCATGAGACTGCCAGTAAATGAGCACCCAACCAAACAGTAAAAACACCAGGAGTGAGGAGGTTGAAAGGGAACTAGAATGGAGAGATGTAACTGTGTGGAGGTCTGCACACACAGCATGTAGCTGAACCCTGAGAACAGTGGCAGCTGAGGATAGGTGCAGGGAGGAACATTCCAGGCAGAGGGAAGAGCTAACACAAAGGTCCCTTGGAGGGAGAGAGTGTGCCAAGGAGGAAGAGCCAGGGAAGGCCAGAGAGACCAGAGCACAGAGTGTTTGTGGAGGGGAAAATGAGGCAGGCTCAGAGAGGCCAGAGTGGCCAGGCCAGGTCAGGGCTTTGTAAACTGGGTGGGAGCTTGGACATGCATGTGTTGTGTGGGCCTGTCAGAAGGATGTAAGCGCAGGGCCATCAAGCTCTAATTCCCATGTTTTCATGGGAGACCACATTTTAGTGGACCGTCAGAGGCAGTAACAGGATCAAGGAGGCCACGTGTGAATGGGCTGTGCCTCGGGCCAGGATGAAAGACATGAAGGCAGAAGTGGGTAGATTTGGGTGTGTTTTGAAGGCAAAGCTAGTGGGACCTGCTGATGAACTAGACATAGAGTGAGAAAAGAGAAGGAAAGCTTTGGTGTGGTGCAGCCCGAGTTTTCGATCACAACAGGGCATCAGTCTGGGACATGGGTCTGTAGTTGTGTGTATGTGTGTGGGAGGGTGAGAGCCAAAGATAAGACTTTTGGAAGTCACTGCCAGTGGAAGCAGTGACTGGTTTCAGAGGCCTCCACTGAGATGGGGTGACCACGAACAAGTGTGTAGAGAGAGTACAGGAGGAAATCCAGGACAGAACTCTGGATCAGGACCATTCAGAGGGAATGGCCAGTGAGAGACGCTGGGGACCAGGGCAGCACGATGAGGAAGAAGCCAAGACAAGGCAGTAATGCAGTAACGTCTGTCCCGTGTGGCTGGGAAGCCCAGCCCATGATGCAGGGACAGGTATGGTATCACTGCTCGCTTGATAAAACCAGACCTCTTCATCTTCAGAAGAGCATCGACCTGTTGCCTTTATTCATGTCACATGCCCTGATCAGATTTGGCAATACAGGAAATATTAGGGGAAAAAGTTCCTTTAAAAATTCACTTTGGGGGACGCCTGGGTGGCTCAGTTGGTTAAGCGGCTGCCTTCGGCTCAGGTCATGATCCCAGCGTCCTGGGATCGAGTCCCACATCGGGCTCCTTGCTCGGCAGGGAGCCTGCTTTTCCCTCTCCCTCTGCCTGCCACTCTGTCTGCCTGTGCTCGCTTATTCTCTCTCCCTCTGTCTCTGACAAATAAATAAATAAAATCTTAAAAAAAAAATTCACTTTGGAAAATTGGAGAAGTGGGGCACCTGGGTGGCTCAGTAGGTTGAACACCCGCCTTTGGCTCAGGTCATGACCCCAGGTTCCTGGGACTGAGTCCTGCACAGGGCTCCCTGATCAGCGGGGAGCCTGCTTCTCCCTCTCCCTCTGTCCCTCCCTCCTCTCATGCTCTCTCTCTCTCTGTCGCAAATGGATAAATAAAATCTTTAAAAAGTTGGAAAACCAAATCATACCTCCCCCATTATTAACACATATACATCCTTAAAATAGACGTCATAATTACTCTAATGTTTATAAAGTACTTCATGTCTTGATACAATCTACACTGCAGGATTTACAGACGTGCAGATTGGGAAAGACTGTTACAAAAATACTGAGCAGACATGAGAACATGTTCCGGGGTCCCCTGTGGGAACACCACCCCTTGAGTAAAATGGAGAGTGGGCAGCTGGGGTAACCACAGGACTGCCCCCAACAGACCACCACACCTTCACCAGCCACACAGTGCCAGGAGCTGAACAAAGCCTCGAGGGGGCCCCACCATGCCCGCACTGCTGACGGTCCTGTCCAGAGGTTTTCCCTTACCAGTCTGACCTGCTTCAGCATTTCCACAACTGGCAAGCTCACTGGGGGCGCTTCTGGGGTTTCCGCAGCAAGCACAGCACAGTTCATGATATTCATGTCAAATGGGGAATCACAGCACTGTTGTTCACATCCCTCATGGGTTGACAAAGCCATTAACCTTTGTCTCCACATGCGTTGTCTCATCCCCATCCCCTGTCATCCACCCCACAGTGTCCACACAAAAAAGAATCAGGTTGGTTGGATATTTGAGTTCATTTATTGATGTTGGAGGTACCTAAATAACTTAATTTCTTCCTCATAAATGGAGTAATACATGGAGAAGAGACATGGCGTCACAGGGAGGAAGGATAATTTGAAGGGAAGACAAGTATAAGTCAACTTGGGGTTTCTTTCTTCTGTGGAGAATGGTGATGTCTTTGGCAAGCACTAGAAACTATATTTGCTTTGGTTACTGCTCTGCACAAGGTCCTCATGCTCTTGGTCATGCACAGAAAGCTCACAGGGGCTTTGCCATGGCTGTGGGTACATGGCCTTGTGAGGCGAGATCTGGGGCCTAAACCAGAAAACCAGAAACCAGAAACCGTGCTGGTTGGTGGGAGCTCGTTAATGGCACATTTCATGACACGCTGAAAAACACATGTCCAGAATTTTGTCAGGAAGAGCTAACAGGGAGCACAACACAGCTACCATAGACAGGACAGATTTGCCCACAAGCAGGTCCATCATAATGTCATTTGTAATGGCAAAAAAACCAAAAAACAAACAAACAAAAAAACCCCACCACAAAAAACAAAAAGAAAACAAACAGGAGAATGGCTAGATAAATTAGGGCATGTGTATGTATCAGAAGATTAAGCAGACAGATGGTTTTGTAGACTATTTTAGGTTTGGGGGAAACTCTCATCGTATAATAATAAACACTTTTCCAATTTTTTAATTAATTAGTTAATTATCTTAGAGAGAAAGTTTAAGTACAGGTGAAGGAAGATGGAGAGAGAGAATTCTAAGCAGGATCCATGCTCAGCACAGAACCCCACATGGGGCTCAACGTGGGGCTCTATCTCACAACCCCTGAAATCAGGACCTGAGCCAAAATCAAGAGTCAGATGCTTAACTAACTGAGCCACCCAGACGGCCTATATATACTTAAAAAAAAAAAAAAAAAAAAAAAAAAAAAAAAAAAAAAAAAAAAAAAAAAAAAAAAAAAAAAAAAAAAAAAAAGACCAAGAAAACAACAGAATAAAAAATGGCAGGAAAAATACCAATAGGTTAACAAATGTTATTTCTTTTTTTTTTAATTAATTAATTTATCTATTTGACAGACAGAGATCACAAGTAGGCAGAGAGGCAGGCAGAGAGGGAGGAGGGAACAGGCTCCCTGCGGAGCAAAGAGCCCAATGTGGGGCTCGATCCCAGGACCCTGAGATCATGACCTGAGCTGAAGGCAGAGGCTTTAACCCACTGAGCCACCCAGGCACCCCAACAAATGTTATTTCAAAAGAGAAAGACTAGAGATGTTTATTCTTTTTTTTTTTAAGATTTTTTATTTATTTATTTGACAGAGAGATCACAAGTAGTCAGAGAGGGGTGGGGCTGGGGGAAGCAGGCTCCCTGCTGAGCAGGGATCCCGATGCGGGGCTCCATCCCAGGACCCTGAGATCATGACCTGAGCCGAAGGCAGAGGCTTTAACCCACTGAGCCACTCAGGTGCCCTAGAGATGTTTATTCTTTATCCTTTTTTGTATTTTACAATGTAAATCAGATTGTGTTACCCAAGGATGGCTTCCTGGTGCAGGGGGAAAGACATTCCAAACTCAGAAAGGTCAGGTACAAGCCCCGTGCCTGCCTGCTTTCTCTTCATCTCTGACCACCTGCCCTCCCCCACCAGCATACAGGTCTCTGTTCAATTTCCCCAAGAGGCCAGCTCTGTCCAGCAAAGAGGCCACGCACATGTTGTTCCCTCTGCCTGGACCGCCATCCCTGCTCCTTCCCCCATGCTTCCCTCCAACACTTCTGGTAGGCCAGTTTCCTCTTATCCTTAAATTCCTTCCAGGAAAGTTCTGGACCACTTACTATGGAAGACCACCTGTTCTTTCTCTCTAACCCCCACTCACACATTTACCCATGTGCTCCCAAATTTATTGTCTCTGGCTGATTGTTATTCCCCTCCCCTACTGCCCTCCCCCCAGGGGGGGATCCCTTGTTTTGTTCTGTTTTTAAATATTATCCTCATTTTTTTTAAAGATTTATTTATTTGACAGACAGAGAACACAAGTAGGCAGAGAGACAGGCAGAGAGAGGGGGGAGGCAGGCTCCCCCCTGAGCGGAAAGCCTGATGTGGGGCTCGGTCCCAGGACCCTGAGATCATGACCTGAGCCGAAGGCAGAGGCTCAACCCACTGAGCCACCCAAGCTCCCCGAATCCCTTGTTCACCATGTTCATCACTATAGTCAACACGTGACATTATGTCTGGTAGATACCCAATATTCAAGACACATTTTCTGAACAAATTATATGTACAAAAAAAGTAAAATAAAACGTATATTTTAAAATATATTTTTTATGATTCAATGCACATTTTTAAATGAATTCATGTATGGAAAGTAAAGTGATGTATAGATATAGATATAGATGTGTATATATATATATATTTTTTTTTTTTTTGAGAGAGAGAGAGGGAGAGAGAGAGAGAGAATAGAACAGGAGGGAGAGGCAGAGGGAGAGAGAGAATCCCAAGCAGGCTCCACGCTCAGCATGGAGCCCAACACAGGTCTTGACCCCAGGACTTTGAGATCATGACCTGGATGGAAATCAAGAATCAGCCACACAACTGATTGAGCCACCCAGGCAGTCCAGTAACAAACATGTTTTTAAGATATGCTTTTTATTTTAAAATTGTTTTAGATCTACAGAAGAGTTGCAGAAAAGCACAGAGAATTCCTATATAATCCACACCCCTTTTCTTACCATGAACAGTTTGTGTTACTATGATTTATCACAACAAATGAACTAATACTGATACACTATTATTAACTATAGATCATACTTTAACTCATATTTCCTTAGTTCTTACATAACAGGCTTTCTCTGTCCCAGGATCCCATCTAGGACCCCATCCTGCATTCAGCTGTCACATCTCTTTAGGCCCCTCTGGGCTTGATAGTTTCTCAGACTTTCCTTGATGTGATAACCTTGACAATTTTGAGTATTATTCAGGGACTGTGTAGAATGTCCTTCAACTGGGGCTTGTCTGATCTTATTCATGAGGGTTAAATATAAATAAACAAAGGGTTAAATATAATTTCAGGAAGGAAAATGTCATTGGATAGTGTATTAGAATTCTGCAGAGGAACAATTAGTAGGGTGTGTGTGTGTGTGTGTAGATTTATTTTAAAGAATTGACCCACGTGGGGCACCTGGGTGGCTCAGTGGGTTAAGCCTTTGCCTTCAGCTCAGGTCATGATCTCAGGGTCCTGGGATCGAGCCCCACATCGGGCTCCCTGCTCAGCGGGGAGCCTGCTTCCCCCTCTCTCTCTGCCTGCCTCTCTGCCTCATTGTGATCTCTCTCTCTGTCAAATAAATAAATAAGATCTTTTAGAACATTGACCCACGTGGTTGTGAGAGCTGGCAAGTCTGAAATCTGCAGGGTGGGCTGGAAGGCTGGACACTCCGGAAAGAGTTGATGCTACAGTTGGTCTGGAGGCAGAACCCCTTCTTCCTTGGAGGACCTCCCTCTTGTCCTCTTAAAGCCTTTAACTGATTGGATGGGCCCACCCACAGTATAGAGAGTAATCTGCTTTACTCAAAGTCTGCTGATTTCAATGTTAACCTCACCTAAATAAATACTTTCATAGCCATATCTAACTAGTGTTTGACTAAACACCTGGGCACCGTAGACTAGCCATGTTGACCCATAGAATGAACCAGCACAGATAGAAATGCTTGATCACATCTGATGGGGTGGGTGCCCGGGAGATGGGCTCCCAAACCGAAAAGCAGGAGATGTGGGCTAGAAGGAAGGTCCAGCAGTAGCAGCACCTACCTTGTTGTTAACCTCTGACCTCCATGGCTAGGGCCCCTCATTAACTGCTGTTTATTAACTGCAAACCAAACATAAATTTAGTCTGCCTGCAATGGAGAAGGTAGGAGGAGGTGATTTCTAGAGAGAAGTCTTTTTTTTTCCTTCTTTCTTTCCCTTCTTGGGAAAAGGTCACGGTTTGCAATGCTGGAAATGTAACTTCAGAACATCCCCTTTAGCTAGAGTCCACTGCAGAGAGGGAGGCCTGAGACATCCTGGGACTGCTGTGTAATGGTATGTGAGTTCATAGAAACAACTCCTCCAGCACTTCCTTACTCTGGAACACGTAACTCTAAGCATGTCTCTGTCATGTCACTGATTTTGAATTTACCATAGTGCCTAAAAATATACCTAAGACTTGTAATTGTCGCGTTTGCCCACTTAGAGGATTTTATGCAAACGTGAATATGGATCTGCTTATTCAAAATTCAAACATTCCAAGAAGTATAAAAATGGCTGATCAGTGGCAAGAGTTTTAGAAGCTGCAGAAGCATTTAGATGCCACGGACAAAAGCTAACACACCATTAGGGGAGAAAGCAAGTAGATTGCAGAGGTAAAAATGAATTTTTATTGGTGAAGTTGGCAGTGGTTCCCAATGAGAGCAAAGAGCTATGGGACTGGGGAGAGGAGGGAGATTGTCATTGAACAGGAGGACTCGAAGTTTCAATCCAAAGAGGGGATGCTTCAAAATGAGGAAGCAGAACCCACTCTTAACATGGGTGTGAGCAACCTGAGCTCTAAGAAATGAAGTTCAGAAGAATTCCGGGTTCAGGGTGCCACAGTGCTGAGAGCCGACTCCTACACTGCCCCGGTCAGTGCACATGGGCCCTGGCATGCCCTACTGTGAAAGGAAGAGGGAAATCTGTCCGGCAGGAGAATGGCTGGTGGCAGGTCCTCTGGGTCCCACTTGGCCCGGGTTCACAGTGGTCGTGGGAGAAGGGCAGGTCAGCCTGAAGGAGATACCAGGTGAGGGCACAGAGATTCTGGTGAGAATAGCCTGAGGAGTTCAGACCATGGAGGATTCCCTGGGCAGCTGGGTATTGTAGGAACAGGAGCTTCAAGGACTGAGACGGGAGGAGCAGAGGATGGGGAGTTTGGGGCACTGGGACCTTGGCTCCCCGCCTGGGGTGCAGCCCAGGGGAAGTGTGGTGGAGGGCTGACTTACCACCTCCCTGTAAGCCAGGGGTCCTGGTTAGGGCTGAGGACCCTCCACCCTTGGGCCATGACTCCCTAGGGTTGAGTTTCCAGAATGCTGCTCTCCTGGAATCTTCCCAGGCTTTCCCCTGGCTTTTAGTGTTTCCACTTCATAGAAAGATGAGGCTTGGGCTACCTTGGGACCACTGAGCTACCTGTTCTGGGCAGTTACATGTACTGGCCACTGAGTTATCTGTTCCCATGGCTCTGACAGCGCTCATGGCAGCATGTCACTGTGGAAACGGAAGATTCTGTTCTACTCCCTAAGAGATGGGGAGACAGAATCCAAGAAAGGACTCTGGACCCAGGAAATAACCTGCCATTTAGGGACCTGGGGCCAGTGGAGTGTAAACATCTATCCCTGCAGGAAGCAGACTTCCCTGGACGTCCCCAGAAGTTTCCAGAAGTGTTAAGAGATGGGGATGGACTGGCCTCTCTCACCCTCCAAACTTGGCAAGGTATTTCCTGCCATGTCTCTAGGAAGCAGGGGCCATGAGGTTGCCTGAGGCAGATTTCAAAAGAGAAGGCAGAGAAAAAGCTTCGGAGGCCAGCAACCCTCCCACTCGGGAACTCAAGTTCAGCGAATGTCTCTCCCTGGACAGCTGTAATACATCCCGAAGTGTGCGCTCTGCCCGCTGGAGCAGAATGGGAATGATTCCTGATTATGCCAAGCATCGACATTCAGCAGGTCCTGCAAGAGCCGGAGTTGTTATGAAGTACCTTTCAATCATTTAAGGCTTAATGGTTTAAAATGTGGCTGAGTTGGTTCACCTTGGAACAGATGCCAACAATCGACCCCACTGTCTCTACGGCTGTCTGGCCTGGGCCGGGAGCCGCTGCCAACACGGGCGAGGGTGTCTGACCAACCCTCCCGGCCCTTGCAGGTGGCCCCTGGGCTGTCGCTTCCTCCCATCCAGGGGCGGCCAGTCTCCGGAGCTCCCCTCCCTCAGTGACTCTGATGAACACAAAGTACCCCACAACCCTGTTAAGATGCAGTTTCTGGGGGCGCCTGGGTGGCTCAGTGGGTTAAAGCCTCTGCCTTTGGCTCAGGTCATGATCCCAGGGTCCTGGGATCGAGCCCCACATCGGGCTCTCTGCTCAGCAGGGAGCCTGCTTCCCCTTCTCTCTCTCTGCCTGCCTCTCTGCCTACTTGTGATCTCTGTCAAATAAATAAATAACAATCTTTAAAAAAAAAGATGCAGTTTCTATCGCCTTAGAGGATGGGGCTTATGTTTCTAACACCTCCAGGGGTGGCTGTGGGTGGGACCAGCCCACTGATGCTGGGGCAGAGTTTCAGAGCCCAAGCCCACTGAGGGTCATTCTGGTTGGGTCGTGCTCAAGGCCAGCTCCTTTATCTCAAACCAGGCTGCAGTCCACCCCTCCCCACCATTTCTGAATGCTTCTTAAATACTTGCTGAAGGGGAAGCCTGCCTCCTCCTCCTCCTCTGTTTCTCTACTTTCCAGTTCCAGTTGCTTGTCCAATACCTTTAGGAGTCCACCTTCACTCATGTCACCTCTTTGCTTCCCTCCCAAGCCTTAATTAAGATGACCAATGGCTGCAAGAACACCAGCTCAACATCATTGAATCAACACTTTGACAGGGAGAAAGAAATATGCGGCTCAGAGGAACCTGAGAAATGTAGAGTCAACATCTAATCGACAGTTATTCCAGAACTTTCCTGGAGGCAGGAAGCTTCATCCACATCCATAAGAACGGGCAGTTTTTACCATGCCACTGGGCAATGTCACACCGTGATGTTCCCAAAGAACACAGTACCAGCTCCCCCATCAGGGCTCACCCCTTTGCCGAAGCACTTTGCCTTCCAGCCTTTTTTCTTGACCTATGTATTTCACAGACTTGAGGTCATACTGCAGTTCAAATGTTATTTCTGGGTGTTTTTCCTTAATAAGTTTTTAACTCACTGAAAATTCCTGAAAAAAAAAATTTTTAATAGCTGTTTCCATTGTATGCATTTACTAACATTTATATAATAAATTCCTTATTGTTGGACATGTAGAATTCAACCTAGCTGTGGTTCCGTGGGGGACTTTAGAAAACAGAGATCCATACACATACACAGAACACCCCAAATTACAGTTCTTCCTTTTAAACATCCTTCGGACATGGAAGCAGAAGGAGATTAGACTGTTGTTACTAGGTAATAAAGACATGACAGATACCCGTGGGCAACTGTGTTAAAAGATGAACTGAGATGTGTTAAAAATTTTAAGAGTTCATTTGAGCAAAAATCAATTCAAATCAGGCAGCATAGAAAGGAGATAGAAATCATAGCAGATAGAAAGGAGCTCCGTCTGAGTTGCTGTACAACATGAGAGACTTTATACTGGCAAAAACACGGTTGGAGATCCAAGGCCACTTTCCCTTAGGAGATGGCAAGGGTCTGTCGGGGAGATGACCTAACTAGTGCTGGTCAGGAGAGACCAGACCAACTGGTTAAAAGTTCAATTTCGGGGAGAGCCGAAACTAAGTCAATTCTCGATTTGGTGATGGGGGGCTTAGCATAAGGGACTTCACTTGGGACCTGTTGTCTTATTGTGTGTATGTGTTTGTGTTTTAAAATATTTTATTTATTTATTTGAGATAGAGAGAGAGAGAGAGAGTTCATGAGCAGGGGCAGAGGCAGGGAGAGGGAGAAGCAGGAAGCAGACTCCTCGCTGAGCAGGGAGCCCTACATGTGCTTGATCCTAGGATCCTGAGATCATGACCTGAGCCCAAGGCAGACACTTAACTGATTGGGCCACCCAGGCATCCATGTAGTCTTGTTTTCAATACCTGAAACCATAACAAGGAATTCAGAAGGAGGCATAATTTACAAGAATAATATTAGTTATATTTTTTGAGCATTTAGAGCCAGGAACCATGTTTCGTAGAAAGTTGGTGTTTTATAGAGATTATCCTACCGCTTTGTAAGTGGAGTAAATGTTCTGACTCTCCCCACTGCTGAGAAGGAAACCGAGGTACAAAAGGGTAAAGAGAGTCATCCACAGTCCCAGAGTTGTCCAGAGGCAAGCCCACAGTCACCCTGAATGGTACAGCTCCTAGAACTGACTTTTTAACCACTTGGCATGGCTAAACACAGCATCCTGTTCTCCATGTCTTAGAAAGTGCTAACGGATTTCACAGCAACCTCTTTTGCAACAGCTAAGGAGATGCTGTATAAACAAATATTGGAAAAGGAATGCAAGAAGCTGTCCTGAGAATGGCCACGAACACCCTCTCACCAGCTCACGCGGTTCATTTGCCCACCCACTCACGCACGCAACAAATTTCACAGCTCACAGCTCATGTCCCATGTGTTCGGGAGAGAGCCTGTCAACTGAGCCAGCAAGGAAATCATTCCCCAGTGAGTCTCTGACGTTTGTGATGGCATGACCTCTCTAGCGGAGACTGTCACGAGGTGAAATATTAATCAGTGCGCTTTGAGCTGCGCCACATATCTCAGAAGCATGGGAGGGGAGTGCCAGCTTTGTTGTAAACTGTCCGGCCCGGAAACAAGAGCCTCCCACTGCGCAGCTGAGGTCCTGGAGGCACAGATAACGGCTCTGCCCTTGTTCCTTGTTTACCTCTTGCTCCCTGAGGCAGAAGCTCGCCCCACTCTTGATGGTAAGGACCAAGAAAGCGCGCGCCAAGGTCTGTTCAGAAATTACTCTCAGTAAGCTGTGCCCTCAGAGGCTAAGCTGTTGGATGAGAGGACAGAAAGGGGGGGCCAGCAAAAATGTCATTTTTCCTTTTCTTTTATATTTTTTATTTTTAAAAAATTTTAATTTTTCAAAGATTTTACTTATTTATTTGACAGACAGAGATCACAAGTAGGCAGAGAGACAGGCAGAGAGAGAGGAGGAACAGGATCCCTGCAGAGCAGAGAGTCCGATGTGGGGCTCGATCCCAAGACCCTGGGATCATGACCTGAGCTGAAGGCAGAGGCTTTAACCCACTGAGCCATCCGGATGCCCAAAAATTTTTTAATTTTTAAAAAATACTTTATTCATTTGAAAGAGAGAGAGAGAGAGAGAGACCAGGAGCAGGGAGAGGGGCAGAGGGACAAGCAGACTCCCTGCTGAGTGCAAAGCCCTATATGGGGCTCGATCCCAGGACCCCAAGACCATGACCTGAGCTGAAGTCAGACGCTTAACCAACTGAGCCACCCAGGTGCCCCTTTCCTCCTTTTGAACTCCCTGCATCTTGACTCCTGATCTGCCCACATGCCCCTACACAAATTTAGCTGTTTGACCTACCTTGAGTGCAACAGAACAAAAATGCCACCCTCTCCTCCCCTACATCATGGGACCTCCCATCTGTAGCCCCTTGTACAGAAAGTTACCACTGAACAAGTAAGTTGGCTACAGCCTCTAAATTATCCTTGCCTCCTCCCCTCCCTTTCTCCTCACATCAACAGGCTATAGGTTCACACTGGTCTTGAATTGTAAAGAACAGAGGTTCCATTCCCAAAGCCCACCAGACCTGGCTGCTTCCTGTTCCTTCACTGTTTCCCAGGGACCTCTGCTGGTAGACCCTGGCGAGTTGTGCTGGTCTGGGTATAAATGCAAACCATGGGTTCTCCTTTGGCGGGAGACCAGGGCTGACTGCCCTGGTCTCTGGGTCTAGGCAGGTTCTTATTCAGTCCTGGGTCTGTCACTTACACCTGTGTGACCTTGGGGACCTGATTCAGCCTCTTTGAGCCTCAAGAACCCCCTCTCTAGACTAGAGGTAGGGAGGCCCTCCTCCTGAGGTGGTTAAGTGGTAAGGTTGGTAATGAGCTTAGCGTGATGTCCAAGAAGTACTTGGTATGTAATATTCAAGTTATTAATGTAATTATTCTTATCCCTCCACAGGCTCCCAAGACCCCCTGCCCTGGGTCCAACCCTGTTTCCTCTCTGTCCCCTCTGTTTTATCCCATCAGCTGCAAGAGAGAAGTGACCTGCCTTTCACCCCTCAGTCCACGAAGGGGTGGACAGTGCACTGTGTCCTGGTGTCCCCCTGGTTCATGTGGTCTTCTGAATGCCCCCAGAGATGTTATAGGAAGAGCCTCTTATGGCTCCACCAACTCACCTTCCACTCTCCTCCAGAGGGGGATTTTTCTAAAGCACAGTTGGGTCCTTTTTCTCGCACTGAAAAGTCCCTAGCACCACCCCCCCCCCACTGTCTTTAGGGTATGTCTACATTGTACAATGTGGCAACACTTGAGGCCTTAACCAACATGATTTCCTACCTCCCCAGCGAAGTTCACCTTCCTCACTGCATAGCCAATTAGAGTTGCCATGTTTTTCTAGACTGAACCATGGAACTTGGACAGTAGGATTGTGCAACCTGAACCCGTTACTCAGGAAAGCATGGGTTGTGCTCATGGGCTTCTGGCACACCTTTACACACGCAGACACCTATGTCACTCTTGATCACACAGTCCTGTTTTCCACACACTGTGAATCTCCCTGAGCTGTCTGTCGTTGAGGCCTGTGTAGTGATGGTCATAGGACAACTCTTCTAAAAATGAATTAGGGAAAGAGGGTAAAATTTCAACTATAGTGATGGATATTAAGAAATCTATTATTCTGGGCGCCTGGGTGGCACAGTGGTTGAGCATCTGACTCTTGGATTTGGCTCAGGTTGTGATCTCAGGGTCATGATCTCAGAGTCGGGAGATCGAGTCCCATGTCCGGCTCCGCACTCAACAGAGAGTCTGCTTAAGACTCTCTCCTGGGATGCCTGGGTGGCTCAGTCAATTAAGTGTATATACCCTTGGCTCAGGTCATGATCCCAGGGTCCTGTGATCAAGTCCCACATCAGACTCACTGCTCAGTGGGGAGTCTGCTTCTCCCTTTGCCCCTACCCCTGCTCATGCTCTCTTCCTCTCACTCTCTCTCAAATCAATCAATCAATCAATTTTTTTTTTTTTTAAAGAGGAGCTCCTGGGTGGCTCAGCTTGTTCAGTGGCCAACTCTTGGTTTCAGCTCAGGTCGGGGTCTCATGGGTGGTGATATCAAGACTTGCCAGGCTCTGTACTCAGCCAGGGGTCTGTTTGAAGATTCTCTCCCTCTGCTCCTCTACCCACTCACCCCCCCCAAATAAAATAAATAAATAAAATAAAATAAATCTTTAAAAAATTATTATACTGATTATTTCCTACCTCAACTTGACTTTTCAAGTGGTCTTTAATTTTGTTTTATTTTGCTTTATCTGTATATACCCATCCAGAGGGAAAGAGGGACTACATCTTTTGTCATTTTTTCCAGAAAATTCCTGGCTGTGTCACATGGTATTTTACAAAAATGGCCTTTGTACCATTTCTGATCCCATATATACTCTTCCAGACCCTGGCCCTCCCATTAAGAGCTAGAATTTATCTCCCCTACCTGGGATCTTAGCAGACCTGTGACTGCTTCAAACAACAGTATGGCAGGGGTGAAGCTGTGTGGCTTCTGGGTCCAAGTCCAGCTTCCTGGGGTGGTCCTCCCTGGAACCCAGCCACATGCTGTGGGGAAGCTCACACTGGCCCATGAGAGGGCCACAGAGAGGGACGACGGCTCTCAGCCCACAGTCGGCACAGACCGCCTCAAGGAAGTCAGTGCTGGGAGATCTCAGGCCTTGGACTCTGGATTTCCAGCCAAGACCCAATATCACAGAATAGAGACAGAACTCCTGCTGTGACCCGTCCCAAATGTAGACACACAGATTTCAATAGTGTATTGAATTGTTACTTTCTATCACTGAGTTTTGGGGGTGATTTGTGTTGTGGACATAATAACTAGAACACTGGCCTCCCTCACTGTAAAGATCCCAAGTAAAAGGGAATCTGAAATTTACAGTTTGCTACCTAATTACAGGACTCCTGGCTCTCTCCATACCAACAAATAGTGTTTCTTGAGATGAAAATTAATGGCTTCATTAGGCAGCATTTCTCTCTTCTGCTGTCACAAAGGTTCTGCTCAAAGCTCAGTTTCACGTTAGTTACTATTGAGATGAAGGAAACCATAAATGAACAAAACCCCCAGGACAGCGATGGATATCAAGCTGTGACCCACACCCAAGCACCAGACACTCAGTTTACCACCAAAAAGCTCTTCTTTCTGGCTGCCTTTGCTCCTAATTCGTAGTTACTGCCTGCCTTTCTTTTGACAGAAGACTCTGTAATTGCAAGCATTAGAAATGTTTAACTTGATTTTCTAAATAAACATGTAATTAATGAGTCAATCTTTGGCAAATCTAATCAGAAAAAGAAGGAAAAGCAAAGAAGACTAGAAATGGGAAAGATGTATAAAAACAAGCAAGAGATGAAAACTTATGTGTAGGTTGTGGTATCGAGACTTTCTGACTTGTAATGAAATGAAAGATTTCATTGTTAACAAAAAAAAGATTTCAGTCTTAACAAAATTGCTCAAGAAAAAGTAGAAAACTGCAGAAGACCATGGAGAAATGCAAAAGTTTAAAAAAGATTTCTCTCTCCCAAAAGCTTCAGACCTAAAAAGCTCTCCCAGTGACTGCCTTAAGCTTTCAAAGACATTTATTCTCCAGTTACGTAAACTCACCCAGAAGATGGAAATGGACTAAAAGTTAGTTTCAATTTATTGGATGACACTTGCTTAATAGAAGCCTTGAACTTGATAAAGGTAGACTGAAACAAGGAAATTACAGACTTGTTCATTTATGGCTTAAAAAACGTTGGCAAATGTATTAAATAACATTTTAAATTAACATTTTAAAAGGTAACATTTGGATCAAATTTATGTCAAAGGAACAAGAATAATCTACCATCGGAAAATGTAAATATGTAGCATAGGAACTTTAACAGGTAAACCAAAATCACATGCATGAACGAATGAATGCTGGAAAAAGAATTGAGTAAAACTCAGCATCCCTTTAAAAATCATTCTGGAAGCTCTCTAAGCACATAAAAAATAATAAATAATAACTGTTAGAATTAAAAATGCAAAATAGGGCACCTGGGTGGCTCAGTCAGTTGAGTGTCTGACTCTTGATTTCAGCTCAGATTGTGATCTCAGGGTACTGTGACTGAGCCACTCAGTGTGGAGAAAGAATCTGAGATTTTCTCTCTCCCTCTCTTTCTGCTCCTACCCCTCTGTGCACACACACATACACACACACACTCTCTCTCTCTCTTTCTTTCTCTCAATAAATAAATAAATCTTAAAATACTTTTTAAAAAATGCAAAATAACCATTGCTTATGTATATACAATACGGTGCCCAGAAAACTTCAGAGAATCAACTGAAAGTATCTTATTTTATTTTTTTAAAAGATTTTATTTATTTATTTATTTGACAGACAGAGATCACAAGTAGGCAGAGAGGCAGGCAGAGAGAGAGGAGGAAGCAGGCTCCCTGCGGAGCATAGAGCCCGATGTGGGGCTCGATCCCAGGACTCCGGGATTATGACCTGAGCCGAAGGCAGAGGCTTTAACCCACTGAGCCACCCAGGCGCCCCCAACTGAAAGTATTTTAGACTTAATGAATTAATAAAGAGGTCAGCAATATGAAGTAAACATGGAAAGCATGCTAGGTTTGCATCATATTAGAAATACCAATCAGAAGATAGAGTGAGTGTGGAGGAGGAATTTCATTCTCTTTTCTTTTCTTTTTCCTTTTCTGTTCTTCTTCTTTTTTCTTCCTTCCCTTCCCTTCCCTTCCCTTCCCTTCCCTTCCCTTCCCTTCCCTTCCCTTCCCTTCCCTTCTCTTCCCTTTCCTTTCCTTTCTTCCTTTCCTCTCCTCTCCTCTCTTCATTTCCCTTCCTTCCTTTCTCCTTTCCTCCCTCCCTCCCACCTTCCCTCCCTCCCTCCCTCCCTCCATCTCTTCTTTCTTTCTTTCTTTCTTCCTTTCTTTCTTTCTCTATTTCTTTCTTGAAAGAGTGGAAGCAGGGAGCATCAAGCCTGATATAGGACTCAATCTCACACAAACTGAGCTACCCAGATGCCCCAGGAATACCATTCTCAATAGGACTAACATATGTATGCTTAGATAAAATTAATAAGGTACACACAAGGAAAAAATTAAAAATTAGAAATTGTAATGAGAGGGGCACCTGGGTGACTCAGTGGGTTAAGCCTCTGCCTTCAGCTCAGGTCATGATCTCAGGGTCCTGGGATCGATCCCCGCATCAGGCTCTCTGCTCAGTGGGGAGCTTGCTTCCTTCCTCTCTGCCTGCCTCTCTGCCTACTTGTGATCTCTGTCTGTGTCAAATAAATAAATAAATAAATAATCTTAAAAAAAAAAAGAAATTGTAATGAGACACAAAGAATAAAACTTAATTTGGTGGACCAACATAACACATTCCTAATGGAATGTCAAAATATTGTAAAGAAATAAATTCTTCTCAAGTGAATGTGTGAGTTTAACACAATCCAAATAAAATCTCAAAGCAATACTTTCATCTTAGCAAAACCATTACAAAAAAGGAGAGAGGGAAACAAAGGTCAGAGACTCTTACAGATAGAGAACAAACTGAGGGTTGATGGAGGGAGGTGGGAAAGGGGTGGTAGGCTAGATGGGTGATGGGCATTAAGGAGGGCATTTGTAATGTGACGTTGTATGTAAGTGATGAATCAATTAATTCTATTCCAGAAAACAATATTGTACTGTATGTTAATTAAAATTTAAATTAAAACAAAACAAACCAAAAAATTAGTTTACCTTGAAAAAAATATGAGTACAAATATCTTTTTTTTAGAACAGTGTAAAAAATGATACTAATTCTAAAACTTAATAATAAAGAAAGAAAACCATAATGTTTCTCACACAAGTAAAGTCAGATCTACAGAATTAAAGACAGAACCCAGACATAGGCAGAATATATGTAAGAACTTATTACACCATTTTTAAAAAATCATCACAAACCAATGGGGAAAGAATAGATTATTCCATAAACAGGCTGGGAAAATGGACTACTTGGGGGGAAAAATACGATCCTTGCCTCATTCCAAAGGCAAAAAAAATTCCTACATGCATTTTAACTTAGAAAACTAGAAAAAAATTTTCTAGCTCAAGTTCAAAAATCAACATATTTGATTATAGCTACACTAAAACACTTCTCTGTCTTAGGAAACAATAATAAAGAAATGCTGGTAACAAATGTGAAAGACAAGAAGTTGATATCCTGAATTAATAAAGAATCAACAGACTGGAGACGAAGAGCAATACTACTAAGTCAGTGGGCAAAGGGCATTGGCAGCATGTTGGCAAGAAATCTCAGAATCGAAAGTGGCTGACGTAGATGTGAGCTGGCAGATTTTTCTGGAAAGGAATCCAACCATCAGTCTCCCGACCATTAGACAGGTTCATACCTTCTGACCCAACGATCTCACTCTGGAGATGCAGCCTCTCCACTAAAGTGAGGACAGAGAGTCACGCACCCAAGCTGTTGATCATTCACAATGATCAACAATGATCAATGTTGATTCATTCACAATGAAAACACATGGCAACCAAACTGTAGGACCTTCAAAGGGAAGGTTTATGTGCGACACATCCACACCAGAGGACTTTTTTTTTTGCCATTTAAATTTTTATATGGAGAATTTTTGTAAAATGGGAAAAACACTTAGGATATAATTTAAAGCACAATAGGATACAAGAATGTGTGTGATAGGATTTCAAGTCTGAACAAATGCATGAAACGGTGTGGAAATACTGGGATATGCTTGAGCATCTCATGCTCATGTGTGCCAGGCCTTGAAACAGTGCTGGAGGTGTGCACCTCTTTTTCTTCTCTGTTCTTTTTCTCTCTACTTTCAAGTGTTTCAAAATTAAGTATATGCTTTTAGGATGATAGGAACATGATTTTGGGGATGATTGAGACTCTGCTAGGCAGGAAGAGGTTGAAAAATCAGTAGGATGGGAAGCAGTGGTGGAGGTAGGTCCTGTAGGACAGGGGAAATGGATCAAAGGTCCCCATGGAGGCAGGAGCCAGGCAACATGCAGGAGGAAGTGTGTTTCTTCCCCAGAGACTGAAGACAAAGAGAGGAGAGGTGTGTGGGTGACCGTTCATGTTGGGGCACAAGCCTATTTTCTATCTTCAAGATTCTGGGTTAACTGCAAAGATGGGAGTGGGGGTATGGGAGGGCTGGAAGACTTGAGGTTGAAATATGGACTATAGTACTTTGTGATGGGAAAGGAGCTCATGGACACAGGTTGGAGGTGGCCAGAACTTGCTGTGGATGAGTGTAGGGAGCATCACTCCTACTGGAAACCATTAGCAGGGTGGGGTGTTTCCAGGAGACCCCAGGTGGCATTGGGGGTGCACGGAGCACACCGTGGCTCTGTTACTTGAGTTCTCTGGGGTCCACATGTCCCTGCCCTGCCATTGTGTTGTGGACACAGGTTCTAGCAGGTTGAGATTGTCTCATCCACCTATGCATCTCTCCCAGGCCCTGAGCCAGCAGAATAAAGGCAGCATTCTCTAGAAGTGGGGTGGCCGGAAGTGAAGGCACCGTTCTGGTGAAAGGTGATGCATTGGGCCTGTGTGTTCAACTCCACCCACTGTCATCCAAGTAACCAAAGAAATATTAGGGTAAAAAAAAAAATCCTGGGACTCAAATATGTGTGTCAGCCTTGTGTCAGAAGGGGCGTGTGTGGTGGTGGTTCTGTACAGCACTCAGGAGCTCGTGGGTACCATGTGTAATTTCCCCCCAGATATTCTTCTGTATGATGGCAAGTGAGGGTCGGGTTCCGTGCGTGTTCTTTTAAGCATCAAGGTTAGGCATTTAGTGGAAGATCCCAAGTTGTCCAATGGGATGGTCTGATGAGCAGGAACCTCCCTGTCCTGATTCCCATCCGCTCTCGTTGGCCTTCCTGCCTGATTTCCATCTCCAGCGGGGGTCTCCCCTTCCCTCTCCCCGACCCTATTTTCCCTCATAGCACCTTGTACCACCAGACTGATTACAGGTTTATTGTTTTGTTTCCCATGTCCCCAGCCCAGAGTGTGAAGGCTAGGAGGACATTGTTCTTGTCATTTCACCGGCTGTGAGGTCTACAATAGCACTGAATGTGAGAGTCACTCAATAAATATTTACTGAATAAAAATCAGCTAATTTTCTTTCTTCCTCTCCTCTCCTCTCTCACCTGTTGGATTTAAACCAGGTGATTGCCAGCAGTGACCAGGAGAGATAGCTGGCAGCAGGGTTATGGTCCTGCTGGCCACAAAGGAGGCTAAGACCTAGGGATTTCCTATGCTAATTTTAAGGGGCGTCTGTGGCTGTTTCCTGTGTGGGGGGGGAATCTACAGGAGGGGGATGTGGGCTCCTGTGCTGCTTGTCTCTGCATGTCAATGTCCAAGGCAGCTGGAGGATCCCTCTCCAGATTTTTGATTTGCTCCCATTTCTATTCCCAGCCGGTCCACTTCCACTTCCTGATCAGTTCCGGCTCCCTGCCCACCTGATTCACACCCAGGGCGCAAAAATCCATGTGTGCTCAACTACTGTTTCCTGGGGTTCCCAGGCTTCATTCCTTATTCATAAAAAAAAAAATTCCTTTTCGGTTACAGTAAGTGTGCCTGTCTTTGGTGACACATCATATGGGTGGCTTTAATGTACATTGTGAAAACCCATAGCTAGTGCTTCCAGAATACAAAAATGTGACGAGATCCAGTGGAATTGCCTCTGTAGAAATCAAGCAGTGCCGAAAGGCTATTTTTATACTCTGTGTTCTGGTCGTTTGGTGAGCTGCCTGTCTCCTGTGATTTCCTGCTAAATGCTGGGGCTGGAGGACGTTTGTGTGCCCAGATTTGGGGTCTGTGGATCTGCTGCCGAGAAGCCACAGGGGGCTTGCCCAGAAGGAGGCTGGTGAGCAGGGACAGCTGCGGGGTGGGACCCAGCTTGGTGCTGAGCCACTGGGAAG
This sequence comes from Mellivora capensis, assembly GCA_004024625.1. Classification (NCBI taxonomy): domain Eukaryota; kingdom Metazoa; phylum Chordata; class Mammalia; order Carnivora; family Mustelidae; genus Mellivora; species Mellivora capensis. Next base: position 36,325 of record PISX010001965.1, on the reverse strand, counting down.
TGTGTCTAGGGCTACAAGAATACCAAGGGGTATCAAGGTTCTAGGAGTGGCTCCCCAAAGTCAGGGAGGCTTGGAGAGAGCAGATTTCCCTGGAACATCACTCCAAACACCCCTGCCTCTCCTTACCAATCTGTCCTCCTCCTCCGTCTGCAGAGGGGGGCCTGAATGTCAGTCCAAGCTGCGGCACCCACTTCAGGCTGCCCCCAAGGACCATTCGAGCATGTCAGGTTGAGGGAGGGAGCCCTGGAGTCCCTCTGAGTGTCCTGGGAGAGTTAGTTGTTCTGGACCAGGACCCAGAGATGGACACTGAGTAAGACAGACCAGTTGTCCCAGTGTCCCTCTGCAGGGAGGCTGCCCTGTGATAGGTCCCTTCCTCCCACTCCTCGGCTGGCTTCATTTTTCTTCACAGTCCTTATCACTCTCTGATGTTCCAACACTGGTGTGTTTGTTTCTTTGAGGTTGGCCTGTATCTCCCCAACAGAGCATAAGCCCCACGAGGGCAAATCTTATTTTTATTCATTTCTATATTCCCAGTTCCTACAACCACCCTTGGGATATAGTAGATGCTCAATAAATGTTTGTGGCCCGGAGAAGGGAGGAAGAGTAGTTGGTTTCTCCTTGAGTAACACCACCCCTTCCAGAGAAGCTGAAAGACTTCTGCCATGTCTTTCCGTGGTCACAGCAACCACCAACGTGTGGCCGTTGACCTCTAGTTGTTCCATGGACATTACCTGAGGCTGTGAGCCTCAGTCCAGCTCTCTGCTCCCGTGGATGGTGCCCTGATCAAGGTCTCCTTTGATCAGCAGGACCAAGAACATTCCAGCTGAGGGAGCAAGACCTCAGAGGGCACAAGAAGCAGAAGCCATGAGTGACCACAGGAACCCTAGGGCTGCTTCAGGAGGAGAGAAGGGAGAGGCGAGCTGTAAACCCTCCTCATGTGTCCTTGTGAAGAGGCCAGGGAAAGGCCCCAAGACATGCCACTGAGCCGCCCATGGTTCCAGGCTCTTCTCCATATTCTGCTTCAGACCCTTTTCTTCCAGGGCCATAAGCATCTCCACCCACTGTCTCCCACCAAGAGGACAGTGGCTCTCTGGCCCCTTGCCTGGCCCCTTAGGACATTCTCCTGGGCTGCAGTCTCTGCTGGCCAGGCCTTTGCTCTCTGCACAGGATGGGTGGATGTTCAGTGACTATGCAGTGGTATTCCATATGTGGACATAGCTAGGACAGAAAACCCCATTCCCACTGAGAAACCCTTTACTTGCTTTCCGACAATGGCCTTTCTCTGCTCAGTGCTTACCTTCCTTACCAAGCCCAGTCAGGCCAAGTTTGATGCTCTGTCCTTTCAAAACCAGGTGTCTGCTCCTTTCGGGGTTTTCTTTGGAACAAAGACAGTTACTCCAGTTCCTCATTCCCTCCACTCTTGATGAACCGAGGCTCCTGAAGCCAGACGTCTGCACTCTGCATGAAAATTGCTCCATTAGCGCACGTGCAAGTCCACACCATGCAGGGCACCTGCTTTTCTGGGACAACTGCCATCTGGAATCAGGCAACTTCCTCATTGTGTGCCTATTTCTGGACAAAGGAGAGGAGAATTGGATCAGAAGCAGGCATCCTCTCCCACATCCTCCAGCTGCCCAGCAGACCCGATGATGCTGCCCGCTCTTGCTCAGCTGGTCACCTGACCACCAGGACGAGGGCAATGTCCTATGGATCAGCGGGTCAGACACGTGGGCAGGCACAGAACAAATGTCTTGTGAGGTATTCCCGCCTCCTTCTCCTCCTTGGTGTGTCCTGGGCTGGCTCCTTTCCTGGTAGCTCAGTGGCTGCGGCTGGGTCCAGACCTCTAACTTGTCCCTGCAGAACCTCCCCCAGCCCCGGATCCCCAGCAGCCAAGGCCACCATCTCCTGGGTCCCATGGCTCATAGCCGGCTCGAGCCCCTCCCTGGACAGGAGCAGCAGGAGCAAGACGTGGTCCACTTGGGAAAGAATTCTACTTATCACAACCCATTTTATTTGTTTGGTTTTGGTTTTGGGTTTTTTTTTTTCTTTCTTTTCTTCTTTTTTTTTTTTTAACCATGTAAAAGTAATGCCTTTAAAATAGTCCTCACCAGCATCCTCACAAGGAAAGGAAGTTCTAAACTGAGGTCTGACCAAGTCTTTCCAACTAGGGCTGGTTTAGAGACAGAAGAAGAGCTGGCTGCTCTGCTGGGGGAGAAAATGGGGGTTGCAAGGGGGTTTGTCCTAGAATGGGGGCACCTGCTCAGAAGCGGAGTCTGTGTGGACGGAGCTCAGGCAGCTGCTGGCTGGCACTGACATGGGCACTGGGGAGAAAGCCCATGTGCCATGTGCAGCGCTGATGTGAGGAATCCGAGCTTTGTCCCCCACATGGAGTGCCGCACACCGCCGAGCACAGCGTTTCCAACAGTAAGCGCTTAGACGACAGAAAATGCCGACTCTGCTAGGAATCTTGTTTTCTTATAACGCAATATTTTCACAGAAAATCCTGGTTTGGAGTGATTTGTGAAAAAATATCTCAAGCTCAGTTAGGCTTTTAATTGTCTTTAGAAGCACTTGTAAAAATGGTGCTATGTTTGCATAATTCAAGATCTAAATATGAAGAAAAGTTAATCAAACCAGAGAAAAAAGAAGACTATGGGGAGACCTTATTACTGGATATCACTGGAGACCCCAAGGTGTATGTGCAACTATATGTGTGTGTGTGTGTGTGTGTGTGTGCAAATGTATATATATGTAAATAACACACATATGTCTTTCATATGTATAAAGATGCCATACACATAATAAAAAAACAGATGATAGACTGGGAGATATTTTTATTCCCTTTAGACTAAAAGTCAATATGGCTACTATACAGAGAGATCCCACAAACTGATAAGAAAAAGATATAATCCAATGGAACACTTGGTCAAGGGGAGAAGAGTTAGTTGTTTGACAAAAAAGTGTCCCATCACATGAAGAGGTCCACTGCATGGACACACTTCAGACCTTTGTTGAAAGAGGGAGGCTGGCCTGGTTTGCTGCCTTAGGGAGGTTCCAAGGGGCACAGGGATCCCTGAATGATGAGAAGGCTCTTGGAGGGAGTCAGAGATTGGGAGAAGGGCAAGCAGTGCCCTGCTCTGCCAGGAGGTATGCTGTGAGTCCAAGATTCATCATCACCACCAAGTCACCCAGGGATGAGGTGTCTGTGGGGTCAGAACATGACTAAGCAAAAAGCAATTGTATATTCTGGAGTATAATACAGGGAAATAGAAACCCATGCTCTTGTTCCCTTGCCTAGAGTAGTAACTATGTCTTTCCCCTGTTTGCCTTCTTTTTGAAATCTCAGCTACTGTGGCTCGGTGCCCACCTCAAGTTCTCACGGTCTCTTTCAGACATGGTCCCCATCAGCAGACGCTGGAGGGACGTGTGTGGTGGCCCACCTGAGCCAAGAGTAATGGTATTGGGGTGTGTGTGATACCCATGAGACTAGCACGTGTTTCCTACATGATTAGTTGGTCAGGGAACTGTGACCATAGTCCCCAGGAAGCCTCGGGGACCATCTCACACGATGGGACCAGAAGAGCGAATGGATAGTACCTGTTTTTGTCAGTATTGATGGGCAACAATTGCTCAGTTGAATGACCAGGAAAATGCCAATGCCATTAAGCCTGAGGAAGTATATGACCTCAATCCCAATGGAGTTGGTTATGACATTATGATCTCTACGATCATGATTTTCTCCCATTCACTGTCTCAGCCAATGGCATGCCATCCTTCCAGCTGTAGAAGTCACAGACTCAGAATTTACTCCTGATACCACCCTTTCCCTCATGCCTCATAGGTAAGATAACCACATAGTTTGTTGTTCAAACAACGCCACTTTGGGAAGGAAAAGTAGGGACCATTCAAGATTATGTTGAACCAATAGGCATAAACCAAGAGTGTCCCAACAGATCGAGATTTATGGCCACTCAACTAGAGCCAACCATGTCCCTGATTTTGTGGACTCTACCTCATAAATTTCTTGCAAACCCATCCCTTTCCTCCACCGCTAGCACACTGGCTGCCATTAGTCTTCTCTTCCCCAGGCTGAGGTCTACCCACTCTCATACTTGTTTCCAGCCAAGGGATTATTTCAAATGCAAATTGAATCATGACAGTTCCTACTTCTCTCCTTTTAAGATTGTTTTGAGATGCCAATTTGCTCGTGGGGTAAAATTAGAAAAATCCAAAAGTTCTTTTTTTTTTTTTTTAAGATTATATTTATTTATTTGAAAGAGTGAGCCCGAGTAGGGGATTTGGGGGGAATGGAGGGGCAGATGGAGAGGCAGACTCCCTGCAGAGCAGGGCTGGATCCCAGGACCTGGAGATCATGACCTGAGCTGAAGGCAGATGCTTCACCGGCTGAGCCACGCAGGCACCCCTGAAGGTTCTTGGTGTGTTTCCTCCACAAGGACGCCTTCCATCAAAGACAGGAACCCCAAATGCTCACCATTTTAGCTGTAACAGCTACTAAAATATCAGCTAAATGAAGGAAAGATTTCTTGAGTCCACAGAACCTGCTCTAATGGAAAAGACTGTTTAATTGCTTTGTGACTGAAAAGTCCCATTACCTACGTAAACCCAGTCTGGCTTCCAGTGATGATGAGTACTGCCCTGCACCTACAATGTTTTGGTTTCCCCTGGGATTCCAATACCAGTTTTGCTATTTGTGTGATATCTTCCTCTTTCCCCCTCAAATTTTCTGTTAGTCCCAGTTTGGGGGTGGGTTTTATTCAATTTCAAACAAAACAAGAAGCAATTCACATTTTCTGTTTTTATTCTTTGAAAAACAAATTCTAGATTCCACTGAAACAATGTATTTCTCTTCCAGTTATCTAAGGGGAGAGCTAGCAAGAGGCAGAGAAGGACCTGCAAATTGCCAACATTGTTCCGTCTTTATTTAATAAATGTTTCACAGAAATAGTTGTGTTGTAGCAGATGGAAACACACGGGGCTATTACTTAACATAGGTTAACAGTAAAAGGTATTATTGTCAGAAATCTGCATAATGTCTAAAAGAAATAAAAACTATTTTACAACTCCGAAGCACACATTTGAATATTAGCAGCATTTTATATAGTAGGTTGAACACATGCTCTGTGGTTCATGTCCATGCATGTACTCTCAAATACCAAACACATTCACAACATTCAGGTTGGGGATGGGGACGGAATTTACCAGAAATGTACATCTAAATAATGAATGGCTATCGCTTCAAGGTAAGATAGGCTGTCGTCAAAACTGTCTAAGAATAACTTAAATGCTTTTGAGAGGAAAGGTTTGGGGCAATATTTCTTCACATACTGTGCTCAATTTAGCTATGGAGAAAAACCACATTCATTGGGTGTTTCCTCTTGTGAAAACCAAAAGCTTTTCCCATCAAAAGCATGAAAGTTGCTCTGTATCTGGGTGCCTGGGTGGCTCAGTCGTTAAGCCTTGGGCTCAGGTCATTATCCCGGGATCCTGGGACCGAGTCCCACATGGGTCTTCCTGCTATGTGAGGAGTTCTGCTTCTCCCTCTCCCTCTCCCCCCTCTTCTCATGCTCTCTCTCTCAAATAAATAAACCAAATCTTAAAAAACAAACAGACAAAAAACAAACAAACAAAAAAAGTTGCTCTGTATCTTCAGCTACTGCTTTAGTCAGGAAGAAACCTCTCAACGGCAAAATGTGGAGAAAAGCCAAGCAGATGCCGGCAACTCCAGGTACCTGGTAATCTCTTGTGACCTGTCTCCTGTCCAGTAGTGGCCATTGGCATATGCAGGTCCCACCAGAGTGATACAATGCGCATCTTCAGCTCCATCATCAAACAAAACTCCAAAAAGAGCCCGAAAAAGTAAATGTCCCTGATGGCAGCTGATAATGTCTGAAGAATGGCCCCTAGAGACATCAGTTCCTAATCCCCACCCCTTATGAATGCAGCTTTATTTGGAAAAGGGAACTTTCCCAATGTGATTGAGTTAATGATTTTCAGAAGGGGAGATTATGGTGGATTATCCGGATGGACCTTAAGGGCAATGGCAGGAGGCCTTAAGAGAAAGAGGTGGAGGGAGATTTGACACACTGGCGTGGAGAAAGCCACATGACTACAGAGAAAGAGATGGGAGTGATGTAGCCACAGGCTCAGAAAGGCCAGCAACCACCAGAAGCTGAAGGATGCAAGGAACCCATTCTCCCCTCGAGCTTCGGGAAGGTGTGTGGTCCTGCCAACACCTTGATGTTGACCCAGTGATACTGGCTTTGGACTTCTGGCCTTCAGAAGGGCAAGAGAATAAATAAATCTCCGTTTTGGAGCTGCGACGTTTGTGACGATTTGTTCCACAGCAAAGAAATAGAACAAGTGACTGTCTCAGGCAGGGTTCTTGGGTCTCCAGCGAGGTGAATTCCCTCTGGCTACTAACATCAGTAAGAAAGCAACTCAGGTTCCACACAGTGTAGAGCGCTAAGAATCGATGGTGCTTAGAAAGGCAAGGCCAGCCTCTGGGCAGAAGGTTCCACTGACAAGTTGTCAGCAGGTGATGCAGGAAGGATAAAGCTCCCACAAGTCAGACATGTTTTGCATTTCAGGTACTACGTGAAGACCTTTATGTACCCCTCAATCCCCCTGAAAGCCTGGGATGGCCTGGCTAAGCTCCTCATCTAAGGTGACATAGTGACTGGTTGAAGAAATCCCAGGATTCCTATCACGTCCAACCTTTTTCCATTGCCTCAACCTGGCTCCTTTTTAGAAGTGCAAATAAGACCTGTTTAACACTGACCTCTGAGTCAAGGGGAACAGAGAGCCAAGATTTAATGGAATTTCTAAAAGCCCAGTTCTCCATATTAAGATGTCCTCAAACCGTGGAAGAAAACCTCATGCTTCAGGACCTCTAAGTATCGCCTGAGTCATGCGTTCCGGACCTTACCCACGGGCCTGACGCTTCCATATATCCACTCGAAGGGACTCAGGGCTTCCATATATGCACTCGAAGGAGGTTGGGGAGGTGCCTCTAGATCCAGCCTGACCTGTAATCCAGCTCTTTCCTTGTACCTGCCTCCCGGTTTTTCTATCTCTGCCTTCTGTTAGCAAACAGAACATGCACCATTTCAGAAAAGCAAGCCTCACCGTGAAGGGCCGATATTGAGTGTGTCTATTCAGCTGTATCAGCGCCAGACCTATTTCTTCTAGTTAGAACTTGACAGCGAGTTCACTCCCCGAGCCCGTCAGCAGCCCGGGGTTTATGAATCACCCCACCAGTGGCTTATGCCTCTGCACCACGGCAAACCAAGCTAAACAAATTCTTTCCACGTTAGCCGGAGGGTTAAAAAAAGAAGTGTGGTCTACAGGAGACATAATTTTGAACCGAGCCCTAGAAAGAGAATAAAAAGGAAAAAAGACCTCAGTCAACCACGTGCAGAGGGCCCTGAATGACGTCCTTGCTTTGTGACTGCTGATGTGGCAGCCTCCAAGGAGAGGTTTTCCACAGAAAGCTGGGGGTCCAGGCCAGACTGTGGGGCAGAGGCGCAGAGCTTGCCCGAATGTGGCCAAGGACAGAAATTGACTGCCAGCCAGGCCGTTGCCCTGAATTCTAGTTCCATAATGCCCCCTCGAAGGGGGTGGAGCTGAGGGAGGAGTCTCCCCCATTTTCTTATGCCTTTTACCCCTTCCTTTTCGTATTCAGTTACCGAGTCCTGAGGCTTCTAGCAGCTTCCGCGAAGCTGCAAAGCCAGGCAATGGGCACGAGTGGCCTGGACTAGCGAACATCTGACAGTCTTCAGACTGAAATTGAGGGATGAGGGAGCAGCCTGGCCTTCCCCTGGGGGGAGGTGGGGGGACACACTTAGTGGCTTTGAGTCTGTACTCTTGTTTTAGCAGATTCCTCTCCGTGTTCGAGCTTGTGTACCCTCACCAAAACAGAAGCCCTGTGCAGCAGAACCTATCCTCCTTAGAAGGCCATGTCCTAATTGTCAGTCTTATGCCCCTGGCGGGGGGTCCCGGGTGGTGTGATTGGGGTCCTGTCTCTAAGAAGCCTGCTGGTGTCAGTGTTCTCTCCTGCCTGCCAGGACCTCTAAGCGCAGGCCCACCGGGCTCCTCGTTGCCCCAGCCCGCTCTCCCCTCCCCTTCCTCCCTCAGAGAATGAGCAGAGGTTGGCTCTCTCTTTGCTCCTCGTCTCCCAGCCCCTTGATCAATGCTTGTACGACAGACACAGCACAGAACAGCTAGCCTCCCGTTCATTCCCAAGTTCATCTGTGAGCCATGGGCAGTACCTAGTAAACGCAGCAAGTTTAGCAGAGCATTTTTCTTGTCAAAGTGATAATATTTGCAGTGATTAAAAAAAAAAAAGCAGCAATTAGAAGCTTAGGAAAGTTCCATCTTGTAGGAGAATTATGATGTACGGGGCTGAATCATGCTCCCTCCAAAAGGCCTGTCTACCTGGGAACCTCAGAATGTGACCTTATTTGGGGGAGGGAGGGTCTTTGTGGATATAATTCCTTAAGGAAGCTTGTCCTGGATTTAGGGCAGGCCCAAAACCCAATGCCTGGTGTCCTTATAAGAAGGCCCTGTGAAGACACCGAGCAAGCCTGCAGACAGAGATTGCAGTGACGGGTTTACAAGCCATAGGGCACCAAGGATTGCTGGCATCCCCCAGAAGCTGGGAACTGCCTGGATTAGATGCTTCCTCGGAGAATCTGGAAGGAACCACACCTGCCCACACCTTGATTTTGGATTTCTGGCCTCCAGAACCGTGAGAGAATAATTTCTGTTGTTTTAAGACACCCAGTTTGGGGTGATTTGTCATGGCAGCCCTGGGAAACTCAGACCCAGGATCATCAGATGTGTAGGCTAGGTCCCACAGCAGGCGGATCTCTTTTCTTTCTTTTTTTTTTTTTTTTTTTTTTACCCATTATCTCAACAAAGCCCACAACCAGAGAAAGGGACCACCGCAATGACTTTCATCCCTGAGTGTCGGTAATGCAATGCTGAGGGCAACACCACCCCCACCCCAACTGGCTGGCCTAAGGAATTTTCCAGTCTTTAAGAAACAGCATTTTTGTGACGGGGATTATAGGGCAGTGGGGATCCTTTTTCCTTAATTCTAGTCATTTGGTGGCTGAAAAGTCTTCTGCAGCAGAAAATTTAAGTGATAGCTAGGATGTTTGATTTTGCTAAGGCTAGGATGTCCTAGTCCCCCCACCTGCTGAGTTGGGGGTGACAGAAAACGCTATAGGAAAGAGTCATGGGCCCCAGTCTTTGGCTACTGCACGGGAAAGAACAGTGTAGGACAAAGTGACTTCACCTACAACTAACCGAAACCACCCCCACCCCTGCCCCCAGCCTTGCCCCCACCCTCTTCTCCCCCCGACTCCCCGCTCCGGGCACCCCAAACTCTGGCCCTTTTAACTATCTCTTCAAAAATCCAGACCCAAGCCATCAGACCTGTGTGTGTAATCTTTCCTATTTTATAGACAAGAGGGTGGGAATTCAGTGGGGTTGAAATTCTTCCTTTCAAAAACCTGATGAGCTTCTCTGGAATGCCGGCCTTCCGGAAGCTTCTCTGCTCAGTGCCTGTTAATCCTCTATTGAGAGCTGATAATGAGGCTGGTTGTTTTTTTTTTTTTTTTTTTCTTTAGATGGATAAAAGGAGCATTTCTGCTTTTTTTTTTTTCCTGGCCTGTAGTGTCTACACAAGTTATTTTCTTGCCCTTTAAAAAGTGTCATTGTTTACCATATTGGTTTTCACGTTTCACAAGATGATTAACAATTGAACTTTCTTTGTTAAAAATAAAGGGGGACAGCTTCTCCCCTCAGACAACTGAGTGTGCCCTGAAGATAAGTCTGACTCAGAGTTCCACACTCTTTCTTTTCTCTCCTGTGTTTGTTTTCCTTCTCAGCCTGCATCTGTGAAGCCAACTTTGCACCTGTTGCCGAAGCAGAAGCAGATTACGTATTCCTGTTCCAGCTAAAGCAAAAAACAGCACTTGCGTCTGGTTTTACTGTGGCCACCTCTGATGGACGGATGGGCAGAGAATGCTCAACAGAAGCTTTTTTTTTTTTTCTCCCGAAATTCCTTTGAGGCAAGTAGAGGTAAACATTTTCACTCTCAGCCACTGGAGGAAATGTAGTCGAACAGGATTTGTGGGGAAGGGGGTTGGGGTGGGGGACAGGAGCCTCCAGAATCCTGTCTATGCCTCAATAAAAGGTCACAAAGCCCTCTGTGTTCTCTCACTCCTGAGGGTCCAGACCTTCTTATCTCAGTTATCTGGCCCCACCCTGTGCACTGGCCCCAAGTGACTTGTGAGCATCTGAAATGTGGCTGCTATGAATCCAGGTGTTCTTGAAATACGAAGTCGATACCAGGTATCAGAGACAGTACAAAGCATATGGCATTAATAATATTTTTGAGAGGCGTCTGGGTGGCTCAGTGGGTTAAGTGTCTGCCTTCAGCTTAGGTCATGATCCCAGGGTCCTGGGATGGAGCCCCGCATCGGGCTCTCTACTCCTCAGGGAGTCTTCTTCTCCTCCTCTCTCTGCCTGCTGCTCCCTCGGCTTATGTTCACTCTCTCTCTCTCTCTCTCAAATAAATAAATAAAATCTTTAAAAAAATACAAACTATTTTTGAGTGGATTGTCACCTGACACACAAAGCATTTGACTTTGCTTTTTGTTGATTATCTGACTTGTAGACTCCTGGAAAGCAGGCTTCCTAAAGTACAGCAAAGGTGCAGATCTCCTGACACCCTACACGAAGCAAAAGGGATAGGCACCAAGCACAGTTGGGAATAGCCCTGGCAGAGTTCCACTGGGAATTTGAAAAAAGGTGAGCAAATACAAGGTTCCCGAGTAAAGTCTTGCAACGAAGAAACATGTCTAATTTTGTCACTATGGCATTTCAGAAATGTGTGCCCGCAGGATTCCTAGCTCTTCCTTTTTGAATGTTGGCCTCACAGCAGTGATCATGTCAAGCAAGTATTATTCAGCAGCCCCAGTCGTGTTAGTGTGTAAGGACTTGAACAGATGCACAGGACAAAGAAACACCCCATGGAAACGTGGGGCAAAGCCTGGGACCCTCAGTCCAAAGGTAGGAACTCCATTTAATCAATGGGTTGTACTAAGAGCATGTTGGGGCCTCATGTCTGGGGACCCCACTGGCCTTTGCATCTTGTGAACATGGCCCATCTGCAGTGACAGTCCCATCCCCTTGCCTGTGCATCCCAGTAGGAGCTCCTACACCTCCCTTTAAGCACCTTAAAATCAATGAAAGGAGCACTGTAGCAATAAAGAATGAAGAGGAGTTTCACATTCAAAATCATTTTGTTGGCTTGACATCTATCTCAACCACAACCGGGAGGTCGGGTAAGTAGAGATGACCATTTCCGTGTCACAGAATGAGGCTTTAGCCTGAACCTCTGTAGGCTTGCACGTCATGGGGATGTTTGAATCTTTTTTTTTTTTTTTAATTTATTTATTTGTCAGAGAGAGAGGGAGAGCGAGAGAGCGAGCACAGGCAGAGAGAGTGGCAGGCAGAGGCAGAGGGAGAAGCAGGCTCCCTGCCGAGCAAGGAGCCCGATGTGGGACTCTATCCCAGGACGCCGGGATCATGACCTGAGCCGAAGGCAGCCGCTTAACCAACTGAGCCACCCAGGCGTCCCGGGATGTTTGAATCTTAAAAGCAGAGCATTGATGGGGGTGTGGAGGACAGGGTCACTGCTAAGGAGAACAGGTAGAAATTCAAGCCCAGGTTAGGAGGGGTGATTTATAAGCCTTGGGGAGGGTCCTCTGCAGACCCTTCAAATACCCCAAGAGGACCTGGTGGCCTCATCTCCTTTTTTTTTTCCCCCAGTGCTGGGCTAAGAGGGAGATGTACACTGTTGGGTGGAGAAGTGGAAAAGCAGTGTGTTGGAATTCTTTCTTCATATCCTGATGTTTGCTTATATTTCAAAAAACAAACAAAACACCCAGTTTTATATTTGGTTTTATATTTAATAAGTGTAATGGTTAAAATAGGGAGAGCAAAAATCATACTTGAGAGGGTTTATACTTTTGCCTTTCTAATGCATATACAGATTTTTAAAAAAATTTTTTTTTAAATTTATTTATTTGACAGACAAAGATCCCAAGTAGGCAGAGAGGCAGGCAGAGAGAGAGAAGGAAGCAGGCTCCCCACGGAGCAGAGAGCCTGATGCGGGGCTCGATCCCAGGACCCTGGGATCCTGACCTGAGCTGAAGGCAGAGGCTTTAACCTACTGAGCCACCCAGGCACCCCTATACAGATATTTTTAAAATTTTTTTCTAGTTGACTTACTTCCTGAAGATCTGAACAGAATTGAAAGATGAAAGACCACAGTGCTGTCTGATCACCATGCACACTTCTCTCTGACAAGCATGGAGACATTTGGGCTCACGGTTCCTTCCCATCTGATTTATTATGCTCTTTGACTCTGGGACAAAACCCCACAAACTCATCTCTTAATGACAGAGGCTGTTTTGGGTTGTGAACAAAACAACAAGTGTATTTCCTCCCCATATGAGTTGAAAGGTCCCGTGTGATGTCCGGCTTTACCATAATACTGCAGGCTGGCTGGTTTACTTCCTGGCGCTGCCATCAGCCAGAATGTGCTGGTGCATCACATTGTCTAACTCCCGGGCACCCTACGGCCTTCCAGCTCACAGCTTTCCCTTCCTCAACAAGTGTCTCCACATGGCAGTCCCGTGGGTGACCCAGCCATCTCACGGGGCCTGAGCCCCATGGCTCTAGCTTCCTTCCCCTTTGTGTCATTTCAGGGCTCATACTCACAGCTACACTGGGGATCTTGTGAAGGGCTGAACTACACCTGCTGCAGTGTCTTGCTCACTTCCCACAGATGAAGCCAACCATGGGGTAGCCACATCTCATCAGCTTTTATGAGGAACAATTGTACAGTCAACCGAAAGATGGTGGCATCCTAGTTGTCCCTGTGTTGCGTAAACCTCCTAAGAGCTTGCAGGGAAGATGGATTTGAAATCCTTGAATTAATTCATGCTCTTTTCTTGAAATACACTGAGTTGTGGTAACTTCCTGGAGAGCAGGGTCTCTGCCTGATGCTGGTTTTCCTTCCCATTGAGCCCCTTGTATGGATTTGAGTATCTTTGGTGTTGAGTGCATTGCTGGGACTTGGCTCAAAATCCAAGACCAGGAGCTCAGGAGAAAGGTCTTTGGATGCTTCTTGTTAAATTCTGTTTCTCTTCCCTGGTACACAGACATGACGGAGGGAGGGGAAGCAAGAAAAGCTAAGCAGACTATTCATTGGTCTCATTTTTGTACTATTTTTCCTCTGCTTGGGGACAACAGTATCTTCCAGAGGGACAGGATGGGAAATTTAATTAATGTATTTAAAATTCAAACCCCAAATACAAGGACATGTGAGCCTTAAGAAAACTAGCTCTTCGAATCCAAATTCACAAGAAAATTATTGTGTCAAGATGAGGATGAATTTACCTATTGTGCTTGATGGAATTTGCCTGAGGAAAGAACCCGCCTTCCTGCTAGATGTCAGTCCAGCACTGAGTGGCAGATTGAAGCTTGTTGGATGATTACAGAATCGAAGCAGTATGGTCCTCACCCTTCCTGAGGGGCATTTTAATTCTCTATAATGGATTAATTGCCTTAATTTTCCTTCAGGGAGTTTTTACACCTATAAACTGGTCTGTTCCATCACCTGGAATCAGACTGTTTCCGCCCTTTGGCAAAGCTGGTTGCAAGGGCTTACTATTTCTTCCCCTCTGATTCAATATCAACTGCTGCTTATTCAATATCTAAATAAGCAAATGTGTGTGTGTGTGTGTGTGTGTGTGTGTGTGTGTTTGCATAGCTTTATTGATCTATAATTTACATATCATAAAAATTTGATATTTTGCATATACATGAGTACACAATTTAATAGCACTTAGATTTATGGAATCAGGCAGCTACCAGCACAATTCTGTTTTAGAACATTTCCAGCCCTCACAAAGCTTCCTCTTTCCCCCTCCCAGTTAATTCACATGTTCACCCCTCCCCTGGGCAACCACTGGTCTGCCTTTGTCCCTGGAGATTTGTCTTTTCTAGACATTTCCTGTAAGTGGAAAATATAATCTGTAGAGTTGTTTTCTGTCTTTTTATTTCATTAACATCATGTTCTTGAGGTTGGTCAGGTTGTAGCGTGCGTCATTCCCTCTTATTGCTGAATGGATTCTATTGTGTGGCTGTACTCTGGTTGCAAAAAGCATATTTTTGAATAGAAACTGACACCTGGATCGATAGATTGGGAGACCAGAGAAAATCTGAGACACGTCACCTGCTCTGAAGGTCCTCAACATTGCATTGGAGAGGCAAAATGAAGACATATGGAGCAATATAACAAAATTTGTAGCTATGAGGGGTGACAATGTTAACTAGACCCATGGCAATTGTTTCACAATATGTACAAGTTTCAAATCACAATATATACAAATATCAAATTATACACCTGAAACTAATTTAATATTATATGTCAGTTACACCTTGCTAAAAAAAAAAAAAAAGACCTGAAAGAGAAAAGTAACATTAAAAAGTACTGTTTAAGAGAGAGACTGGCAGAGCAATGGGGCATGGAGTGCAGTGGAGAAAATTTGAGTCAGAGACATCAGTTGGATGTTTCTACAACAGATTCTGATGAGGGACTGAGGAGATGAATGGGGAGGGGCTATCTGACTCAGACTCGCTGTGGCCACTCTCCCCCAGGCTCTTCCTCGCTCCCCATACACATGGTGGTTGCTCACAGGCCTGAAGATGCACCTACCTCCCCTTCCTCATGTCCCCACTTGCTGCTGGAGCCCTGGCACAGCTCTCAACACTCCTCCCCCCTCCTCAAAGAATCCACCCTGCCATTTACTACCTCATCTCCCTACTCACGTTCTTCCCTAGCACTTACCATTTAGCAGAAGTTGTGATGATTGCACTTTCCTGCTTCTTTTCTATCCTAAGCCTCAGGCTTCTGTCTTCCTTATTCTTTGTTTAATCACCGTCTAGTACAGTGTTTAATCTGTTTACACTCTTTAATCACTGTCTAGTACAGTGCCTGGCTTAACTCAAAAACTATTTGTTGAATGCATGCAACTTGCACATGAGACATCGCACAAGAAAAGTAGCGAGGTCTTGGACAATGAAGAGGCTGGATCAATTAAAGTTCTCAATAAGCATGGTGCTCTCATCAAAGACAGAGTAGTAGGGGACTGGAGCAGGCTGCTGCAGCAATGTGGGGACCTCTTTGTAGACACGGAGCATCTCTGCTAATGTAGTGGATGGTCACTGGAAAGAGCCCAGTAGGAGACAGAGGACAAGAATACACAAAGACAGTCAAGATGGAGAAAGAGGGAGAGCAGGTATATTTCATATGACAGAAAAAAATAGAAACCACCCAGAGGGTAAGTGGACCTCAAGAGAGCTGCAATGGAAGGTGGCTAGGGCCAAGGACAGAGTGGGGAGGTAGTACGCCCGCTGAGGTGTGAGGAACAGGAATAAGCCTGGCACTCCTCCTCCCTGGCAGCTTAAGCCCATCAGATCCTCTGCATAACTTCCAAGCTGCATAGACCTCTACCTCCAACTTACCTGCTCTGGACCTTTACAAATTACTTAAGAACTAGCATTGGACATTTTGTCCAATGTCCTCATTTTGCAGATGAGCAACTTTGAGAGATATAGAGAGAGAAATGTTTACCCAGTTAGTGTCAGAGGTAGGTAGATAATCTGACTCCCTATGGGAAGAGGTTATGGGGTTGGAGGCAGAGGTGGGTCTGCTACCTGACTCCCCAACTTCTCAATACAGTCTCCTCTTCATTTCTCCATATTTCTTAGACTTTGAATTAAAACAACCATATTCTGAATATCCCAAGCATCCTTCTAATGTCTGTAAGATTCATTCCTCTCAGGTTTCCTGTCAATCCCTGGGGGGAGAAAACAGTGGACACAGAGTGACATGTAATTATTTCAATATTGGAATCATGTTTTGAAGAATCAACTAAGCTAAATGAAGAGCCTAAGCTGGTCCAGAAACTATGATTAAACAAGACTTTTTCTGCATGATTGACACTGAGTCCGATTTTGACAATGAGCTAACATCCAGGAGAGCTAGTTACCCTGATTTTAATAAACCCCAGAGACTGGGCTTCTGGTATTGGGTACTCGACAGAGTCAACTAATGTGAAATGCCTCCAACCACAAATATCTAAAAATGTTAGATAAAATATGACAAAGTTTATTTAAAATATGTAATTGAATTAACAAATAAGTAAGAGAAACCCTCAGATTATGGAAGCAAAGAGGGAAACAAAGATCAATACAGTGTGATTTGCAGCCGTAGTCCAGAGGGGTGGGAGTAGGGAGTTAATCCACCCAGAAACACACCTTGCTGCCTAAGCCTTTGTTCACCCCTGGTGAAGATAGGAGATGAGATTTGGGGTAGAAATTAGAACTCAGACCTCTGCAGAAAGCTGAGATTCTTGAAACTCAGCCCCTTTAAAGAAGAGGACACAAAAAAACTCCACCCACCAAGGCACCTCTGTCCAGGGCTCTGAAAAAGAACAAAGGAAGTCCGAGTTGATGTTATCTATGTTTCAGCAACTCCGAGGTTGAGCTTGCAACATATAAATTGATCCTGCATTGGTAATACCCCTGGAAGTGATTCAAGACCTTGAGATAATGGAATTATCTGGGAAAAAATGCAAAAAATCAATATGTTCAAAGTTACGAAACCACTTTTACAGAAGAGATAGAATATTAGGGAGGGTGATGCATGGGGAAAACAGAGCAAGGTGACTGGTAAAAGAAATGCAAGAAACGTGAAAGGTATTCTGAATGGAGGATAGAACAAGCAATGATTCAGTTAACCTCCTGTTCCTAATCTGTGGCTATCTGTTCCTTTTGTCTTCTACTTACCTTAAAACTCATCTAAAAAATTATTCACAGGGAGCCTGGCTGGCTCAGTCAATAGAGCCTGTGACTCCTGATCTTGGGGTCGTGAATTCAAGCCCCACAGTAGGGGCAGAGCCTAATTTTAAAAAAAGAAAAGAAATTAATACAAATAATCAGTAATCATAGTGCACGTGAACAAAGCTACCTCAATCGTTATAAGTCATATTAGCTCAGATCAGGCTGTTTGCTCTATTCCATCATTCAGAGGAACTCATAAAATACAATCTGCTGGGAACTATACTGTTTTGAAGAGGGAGCATCATGGCCAGAATCAGATCTGACACAGTTGAGTTTACTAAGGCCACTGTGAAGCTCAGAGTCATGGACAAGGAACTGTATGTGACGTGAGGAACTCGCTCCAGCCTTTTCTGGTTTTGTAACCATGGGCAAGCACCTGGGTTTCTCATTTGTAAAACTGAGTGGAATTCTTCCCTTCACCTCATCACTTGACACTGTGACCCCCATAAAAGGACTAACATGGGAAAACCATAATCAAGTTCTGCACAAAAACCCAAATTATAAGGTTTAAACTACAATCTAGCTATTCGTTGCTAGGAGGCAACAAGTGACTCTTGATATCTTGATAAAAGTATTGTTTTTACCCACCATTAAAAACCATCCTGGGGCGCCTGGGTGGGTCAGTGTGTTAAGCTTCTGCCTTCAGCTCCGATCATGATCTCAGAGCCCTGGGATCGAGCCCCGCATCGGGATCTCTGCTCAGCAGGGAGCCTGCTTCCCCACCCCCCCCGCCTGCTTCTCTGCCTACTTGTGATCTCTCTCTCTCTCTCTCTCTGTTAAATAAATAAATAAAATCTTAAAAAAAAATTCCTGGCCCTATTGGGGCACCTTAGAATCAGTTTTGTTTTTGTTTTGTTTTTAGGGAGAGAGACGAGGGGCAGGGGAAGAGGGAGAGAGACTCTCAAGCAGACTCTCTGCTGCGTGCAGAGCCCTACTTGGGGCTCTATCCCATGACCCTGAGCTCACAACCTGAGCCAAGATCAGGAGCCAGACGCCCAACTGACTGAGCCATCCAGGTGCCCCAAGGACACCTTAGAACCAGTTTTTATTTACATACCACTTTCCTTTATTTGCATTGCAAATCCACAGGAATTTGCAGCACAAAACTCTAGTTTGCTAGTGCTGGGTCATTCATTCATTTATTATTTACTAATCCACCCACAGAACATGCTGCTGAATCCACATGGCAGGATGAGGAGATCAGTATGCCAAGGCCCGGATCAGGGTACACGTAGACCCTTTTGATGCTGAACCCGGTCCACTGAGGAGCCTAGGTGCGGTGCAGGGGGACCGTCTCCCTCCCAAACCCCTGCTCCTCCCACCACGTCTGTGTTCCAGGTCCCGCAAAAGATCATCAAAGACTTGGGAAACTTGATTAGCTTGTTTATCCACAAGTGTGAGCCTCAGTACATCCTAAATTCCCCTAGATGTTCTTCTTTCCTTTAATTGGCTACGTTCCTCTGGGGATTCATCCTGACCAGCCAGTTCAGCAGCTCCTGCACACAGCCCTGAGCAGCCTGCCTCTCTGTATGGACACTCCGGGTTTTATGAGAAAGAAATTGGTCCTGCCTTCAGGACTGCATGGATGAGCCCCGTCGGCCAGTGCCTGATCGTGCTGTAGAACCCTTTCTATAGCGAGGCTGACCTTTCTAGAAGGAACTGGGTGAGGGTGGGCGTGTCTCACAGAGTGTAGATACTGAGTTAGGACAGCTTCCTCAAAGTCCAGGTCCTATCTCGTTCTTACTCAAGTCTTCTCAATCCACAGCATTCGCTAGAACTACCAGCAGAAAGCTCACAGGAGGGACGGATGGTCCAGGAACACTCTACTTATAAAATAGGAAGGAAGAAAAAAAACCTTTGCAATCTCAGTTTCAAGAAAGGTCTCTCTTATGAGATGAGACTACTTTGTTGCAGAGTTTGAGTCGTTACAAGCACATGGAAGTGCCAGCTCGGACTGTTATGAACCTGCCGCTTAGAAATATTGCCAAGAACCACTATATATGTGAACCATCCCCACCCCGACACACACGGAAACACGTACACAAGCTTTCTTTTTCATTGCTTTTCATTAGGTTTGCAGCTTGTTTAGAAATCCCAAATTCTTGGGGTGTCTGGGTGACTCAGTTGTTAAGTGTCTGCCTTTGGCTCAGGTCATTGTCCCAGGGTCCTGGAATCGAGCCCCTGCATCGGCCTCCCCGCTCAGCAAGAGCCCTGCTTCTCGCTCTCCCACTCCCCTGCTTCTGTTCCCTCTCTTGCTGAGTGTCTCTCTCTGTCAAATAAATAAATAACATCTTTTTAAAAATCACAAGTTCTTATCAGATTCTAAGGGAAAATGTACCTTTTAGAAAACTTAATATTTGCGCATTTTATTTCTTTAAAAAGAAACAGATTCAAAGCTCTTAGTTATGGGGCATAATCTTTAATGGCGATTTTCGATTTATAATAGAAATAGCAGAAATGTAAGCCCCTCTACTTCGTAGTATGGGGGGTGTCCGTGTTAGAACTGAGTCCAGGGTGGGATTCCCCTGCTGGGCTCCTCCAGAAACTGGAAATTAAATTTTCTTATTTTAGAGTTAAGTTTAAAAACCCATAGTGATGGATCAGAGCAGACACAGAATCACCTTGAGGGTCCAGCCAGGAAGAAGTCACTGCCTTCAAAAGCGGACGAATATATCCGAGGAATGTGTCCAGGAAAGCACCCTGCTTTGATCGCTCACTCCCTAAACAGCACACAAGGGAATTCATGGGTCAGGCTGAGGGGAGTTTCCAATTCACTTGACAGCTGTGGTTCTTACAAACAAGTCCATGGGCATGCAGGTTTCGATCAATTCTGGGTGTCTGAAGAGATGGAGTTCCAGAGCCTGTAGGGCTAAGTATCAGACCCTTGAGTCCCGTTAACTCACCGCCGGGGCCCAGTGCCAGCTAAGCTTCTCCAGGTGCCAGCCAGCTTCTCCAGGTAACACGTGTGCATTGTGGAGCATGGAAGGCTTGCAGACAAGCCTGGAGCTCCCATGAGTCATCTTCGTAGGTGGGCCATTGGCAGACAAGCCTATGATCCCACCTCTCCTCCAGAAGTAGTGATCAGAACATGTGTGATTTCAGCCACTTGCCTCAACCGCTTTGCTCTGTAGTGTGGGCTGAATTGTGACCCCCTGCCACTGTGATTATCTGTGGAAGCCCTAACCCCCATGTGATGGTATTTGGCGATGGGAGGTAATTAGGTTCAAATGGGGTCATGAGAGTGGAGCCTCCATGATAGGATTAGTGCCCTTGTAACTAGAGACAGCAGAAAGCTTGCAATGAAACTTTCTCCACCATGTGGGGGCACAGTGACGAGATCATCTGCGAGGCCGGAAGAGGGTCCTCCTCTCCCCTGTCTTCTCAAGCTTGCTAGTACCCTGATGTAGGACTTCTGGCTTCCAGAACAGTGAGGAATGCATTTCTGTTGCTTCACCACCCCCGGTCTGTGATGTTCTGTTCTGGCAGCCCAGCTGATCCAGACGGACTGTGACGTCATTAGCACCACGGTACGCAGGATCTTTAGTCAGATGGGTACGGCCTCACAGTAAGACCTTCTCCACAGCTCTGTGGCTGAGTCCTTCCTTATGTCTGTGTCCTTGACACAGACCGTGGAGCTTACTTTAGTTGGCTCCTTTACCCCATGGCCAAGCTTCCCTCCACCACACAACCTGGTCTGGTTTATGCCTCTCTGTCACTTCTTAAGACCACTGCCTGGTTCTACCCAACCCAAGACCCTGCGTAGGCACCATCACCCCGGATGCCCAAGATGGGCATAGAATACTTATTGACCGATCGCCTGAAAACCCTACCCTTGCCCAGCAACCCATATGGAATGGAAGGGAGGCAGACTGCCCACAATGAAAAGAGAAACAGGCTGTAAGGAAGGGACAGAGTGTGTATTGCCATGGAGAGGACTGAAGTACAAGAAGAGATGGGGAGGCCCGCCAAGCACAGCAATGGGTGGGCGGTTTCTTCAGGCCAGCACCACTTGCAGGGAGCCTTCCAGGATACCCAAATCTAACAGTGCCATCCTCTGAACTCCACCCATCCTCTGTCCATTTCCAGAAGCTTCACATAGGACATTGTCTTGTAATGTATTTGTTTTTCTGTCTGTAACTTCCTTCGGGCTATCAGGGCATGGGTGTCTGTGCCTGGTTCATCCTTCTATCTCAAATACCAAGTACAATGCTGGTCTACAGTGAATGCTCATTACAATTCTATTTAATTGAATGGCATCAATTTCTAGGCCTCCCAGCCCGATGAGAACCTCCCCTTCCTTCCTTTAGATTCTCTCCCACTCCATTCCCCACATGACATTTTCCTCCAACAGGCTCCAACTTCCCCTCCTTCTGGGAGGAGCTCAGAGAGAGACATTCAATTCATTATCATTCTTCTCAGCATCATAAAACCGATGGGCCTGGATATGGCACCCGGTTGTTTCCCTGGAAAGATGCTCCTGGGATCCCCAGATGATTAGCAAAGCACACACTCACATTAGCCACTGTCCTCTAGGAAAAATCCTTCTAACGTATTATTAAAAATCTGTTCCTTGATGCGTAGTGCCTTGCTTTGTCTTCCCCTTCTCATAATTGTTGACTGCACTCCGATCGTTGGGCAAAGGCACAGGTGGGAGCCATCCTGCCCAGGGGAGGCGCGTTATTTATGGGCATCTTCCCTGTGCACTTGAGAGCTGATGGTATCAGGGCAGCGATATCTCTGTGGTTTCTATGAGAGTGTGCAGAGCGGGTGCAAAGGAGACACGGAACTCATAAAACCAGATTCAGGTGGATTCAGCCCTCAGGTAATCACGTACAGTTCTCCTTGGCCACCACCTGCAAACCATGCCACGAGTCTGGCTCAAAAATCCTTAAAAGGTCCAGCTGTATGCTCTCAGAGTAACAGTAGGCTACCCAGGGCTGCAGACTTTTTAAAGATGTTTCACAGTAGAATTGATACAATGTCATGATAATAAAAATAAATCCAAGCCTTGTCCAGAAACAAGGATAAGAGAGATTCTGTCCATGAGGGGCCACAGGCTAGAGAGGGAGGAAACACAAACAGGAGGAACCTCTGTGAGGTGTGGGTAGGGCCCTAATGGGGCGTGAACAGCGCTCTGGGCACCCTTACAGCATGCACCATGAGTCTGTCTACACCCTCCCCAGAGAGGGGTTCTTTCAGGGAAGAAAGCTGACCATCCATCAGCACTGCAGCTGATTCCTGGGCCCAAGGTAGATGTTGAAGAAATTCCTATTAAAGATAGCACTTACCTGAGACAGTTAAAAATGAACAATTGGTAAAGAATAGGTATCTTTTCATGTGAATTTTGATTCCTAGATTCTAAGTACCTTCAGACTTATTGGAATATAGATTCTGCAAGTTGTACTCAAAGCAAATCAGCTTTAGATTTGAGCCATTGATGGTAGGCTGTAGTAAAGTAATGATAGAGAATAGTTAAAACAGGTTTGTCAGGTCATAAATATTTTACTTGCTAGGCTCAGCAAGCTGCGGGTAGACACTTGCCCTAATAAGTAAGTATTGATTACATTCTAGCCTGGAATCAGGACACGTAATTGATAGTTTAAAGATTTGAGGAATCTCGTGCTACACAGGAAGACAGAAATTACTCAGGTAACAACATTAGAGGGCACACTCATTTTATTTCAAAACCTGAGTATAACCCAGGTTACAGCGTAAGTTAAAATCGAACATGGTGTGCTGGCCAATTTGCACCAGTTGGAGAGCTTGACATAATGGAACTGTGCGGGGGCAGGGAATTGTGGAGTGGGAAGGATCCTTGGGCTAATCCACTCTAGTTTTACCCTAATATATGCATAACTCTCTAATACCCAACTTATGACCATCCATTTGTGAATGCTCTCACTCATGGGGTGTTCATTTCTGTTTGGAGCAGCAGAAAGCAAACTCTGAGCACGCACGTGTCAGGATTGCGTGGTTCAGTCTAGGGGTCTTGGCACATCTCCCTCTCCCTCCCCATGACCATCCCACAGGGGCAGTCCTCACTGGGGGCACCATCATGACCTAGCCTATGGAAATCGTTCTGCTGGCCCTGCCTGGGATATCAGTCCAGGAGACTCCATGACTAACAATTATATTGTGGGGAAGAGATGACAATATTGGTGTGGATTTCACAGGAATGTAGTTTTGAGGAGGAAACCTGGTGCAGAGTCTACACAGTACCACAATTTTCTGAGCTTTACCAAGCTGCCAGACTCATAGGTTGGGAGGAATCTCGGTGTAGATGCATTGACACACACAGGGAATTACGCAGACCAAAGAAGATTGCCCCAAGTTTGTCCAGGTACCAGGTACGTGTGGCCTCTTAGGTAATTGGGAGCCTGTGCCTCAGGCAGGTACTTATAGTATTTTTGTCCTCTTTACATGGGCAGGACCAGAAGCCATAAAGAAGCTTTCTCTTAAGGAACCTTGACCTCTTTGAAGAGCAGTGCAGCTTCATCTCAGTGACCACAGGTGACTGAGATTGGGGAGAGGTAGGGATGCTGATTTTGCAGTAACAGAGGCCATGGGTCATGGTGATTTTCTCAAGAGAACTCGGGAAAAGCTGCCATATTCAGAAACCAAGTTCAAACAAACAGGAGATCAGTCATTTTGAGATGAGATCATCCTGATTGGGGTAGACCCTAAATGCAATGACAAGTGTCTTATAAAGGAAGTGAAGGACTGATCTGTGCCCTTTCAGATGAGGAGGCCAGACAACAACAGAGCCAGAGACTGGAGTGATGGATCTACAAGCCCAGGAACTCGGGGTTTCAGGGTTGCTGGAGGCCACCAACCTCTGCTGCTGCGGTTTTAAGCCCCCCAGTTTGTGGTAATTTGTTACAGCAGCCAAAGAAAGTTAATACACCTCCCAAGACATGCGTTGACCGTCCACTAACAGCCAGCACTCTCTTTAATCTTATGGTCATTTTGCAGCTGGGGTATAATTATATGGACCTGCCAGGGAAACCCGATGTTTACCTAATGCTGACCTTGACAGCCCTTGATGCCAAAAGATTAAGAGTACATGGGAGGCTCCTGGGTGCCAGCAGGCAGATGAACTCTGTTACAGAGAATACAAACTCCAAGTGATTGAACAAGACCCCTGAAGACAAACTCCTAAAAACCAGAAGGCATTTTGCATGTGGCGCAGTTTCATCATCACTAACTCCCCTGATAACCAGCTGCCTCCTGTGGGTTCTTGTGGGGGGGGGCAGGGGTATTAAAGCCAAGCTTGGCTATTCTGTAAATGAACTCTGAAATCTTAGTGGTGTAAGACAAGTTCATGTCCTGCTCATGTCGCAGGTGCTACTAGTGGGGCATCTGGACTCTTCTGGAAAGGGTGACTCAGCTTTCCCAGAGGGTCCCATCAGCATCTCCATTATCTTGGACTCATTGTCTTCAGTCCTATAGAGGAACATGGGGACACAGAGAAGGGACACACCCTCTCGGAATTGCCCCGTTCTCACTCAGCTTACATCGGCAGCATCAGTGTCATGGCCTCACACCAATTCAGGTGTGCAGGGGGCATGGAGACTCTGCCTTGGTGGGACTGGAAGGAGCCAGGAGCGGGTATGCAGTAGGGAGTAGGCACGAGCTGTCAGCTGCCCTTGAGATATTGTAAGGCCCACAGCCACATGGCCAGCAGCCATGCAAAGGCTGGTCCATTAGCTTAATTCTCTGTACTATCCAGGACCCTTTGGACCCCAGGAAGGTCATGGCTACCATTAGGTATACTAGAAATGTGACAGATTGAGCTTCAGGTCACCCATCATGTCTCATGAACACCTGGGCCATATAAGCAGCCAGCTGGCTCACTGTACCCTTCTGGCACCACATGCTGGCAGAGGACACGGCAAAATTCACTTCCTGCAGACATGTGCATCTTTCATGTTCCGTCCTGGCAAGAACATGCACTTTCCTCTGTGGCTCATGCTCTCTGCCGGATCCAGCAGCCACAAGTGGGAGAGCAGCCTCCCATGTGTGACATTCTACATCCTTCCATGTGACTGTATTTCCTGCTGCTCCAAATGTGTCCACATACCAGCAGCAGTGGCATCGCCAGGCCACTTGCTGAGATGCACAAGTTTGGGTCCCACTGAGACCCGACAAGTGAGACTGCATTTCAGCAAGCCCCAGGCCAGTCCTGTGCACACTGCCGTGTGAGAAGCAGTGGTCTATAGAATTCATTCATTCCAGAGCCAATGGACAAGAGCAGTAGATTCATATCTAATTTGCATGGTGTGGATTGAATCTTATAGGGATACCAGGCAGACAAGAGTTAAATTAAAATCTTCAGGTTAAGGTCTTTAAGAAGATGGAGATACAAAAGCCTGTGTGCAGGGCGGAGAATGATTCAAAAGCCAAGGGTCAGCATCCCTTTTACAGATATTGAATCCTTGACGCGATTATAACGTGAGTCCCTTCCAGGGGTAGGAGGGTGTCACATATTCATGCATGAGGCAGGTATTCAAACGCTTTCATCTGGCCAAGAGCCTGAAATTAGGACACAAGCCCTGACTTACTGGGAAACTCACTTGTTGCAAGGTAGTTAAGAACGACATTGAGATGCTGACGTGGAATCAGTTTGTGTTCCTGGTGGTATGCAAACCTAAGACCTAAAAAAGGAAGGAAGAGATGTTAGAAATCCTTGGTCAGTAGATCTGGCTGGTTCTTTTCTCCCAGACATGCTCTACCCTTGAGTTTTACCAAAGGAAACCTCAAATGTGATTGTAGCCCCAGAGAGCCCAGCCGCGGCACTTAAGGCAGATAACAGAAGCTCTAACGTGTCCTCATTAATAACTTAATTAAATATGCTGGGGACATCACTTTCCTTGACTGTTCACATTTTGTGGTGGAAGAATAGCACTCTGCTGGGTACAAAAATATAAACTGATACAATTTATCATTTCATCGAGGTGAATAGAAATCAATGAGGATCCTTGAGAATGAAACAAGCTACGTGTTAGATAAGCTTATATTTTTTTCCATTAAAAATTGAGATTTAAGTCATATAATATATGATTTTAAAGTGGGCAATCCATTGATTTTAAAGTGGGCAATCCAATGATTTTCAGTACATTCACAGTGTTGTATAACCATCACCAGTGTGCAGGTCCAGAATATTTCCATCATCCAAAAAGCATTTCCACTGGCAGTCGCTCCCCATGCCCCCTGCCAACTGTTAATCTACCGTCAGGAAACTAATACGCTACTGAAATGGAATGATACTGGTATTTACTTACTGAGCATCTCCAGTGGATATAGGCTCAGAGAAGTTAAGAAACTGCCTCCAGGTCACACAGCAATTATATGTCTTAAGTACAGTTTGAATCTACATGTCTGATTCCCAAATTGCCCCCGGTCTGTAGTTACACCATGCTGTCTCTTCTGGCATTTTCCTTTTTTTTTTTTTTTAAAGTTTATTTATTTGAGAGAGAGAGAGAGAAAGCATGAGAGCATGTGTGTGCACATAGGCTGGGGAAGTAGCAGAGCAAGAGGGACAAGGAGCCTCTGTGCCGAACACAGAGCCCGACATGGGGCTCTATCACACAACTCTGAGATCATGACCTGAGCCGAAATCAAGAGTCAGATGCTTCACCGACAGAGCCACCCAGGTGCCCCATCTTCTGGCATTTTCCCTAACTCACACCATTTTAAGGAAAAACCAGCTACGATGGTGGCATGTAGATCTCTGAGTTTGTCCTAGCTATGAGATGTGACTTGCTTCACTCCCAGGTTAGCAGGCTTATTTTCCTGCATCCAGACACGTATACCAATATCAGAATGGCACGGACCGAGTATCAGGATAGCATTTCAGCACTGATGTTTACTCTGAAACTCAGCGGTAAAATGCCGTGTAATATTGACAAGATGGGAGCTCCCAGTGAAATAGAGGATCGAGTGGAGCGTGGGTGCAAGGCCAGATGAAGAATGCAGGGCAGAAGCAGCTGCCACCAACACCACTGTTTCTTGGAGGACTTCCCATAGTTTATGATTTCCTCACGTTCTCAAACCCATTTGAACTTTGAAATTCAGGTTCATGATACCTCAATTTGCTGAAACTGATCATTATAGGTTGATTGCTTTTTTTTTTTAAGATTTTATTTATTTATTTATTTTAAAAGATTGTTTGTTTATTTATTTATTTATTTATTTGGCAGATGAGATCACAAGCAGGCAGAAAGGCAGGTAGAGAGAGAGGAGGAAGCAGGCTCCCTGCTGAGCAGCGACCCCAATGAGGGGCTCGATCCCAGGACCGCTGGGATCATGACCTGAGCTGAAGGCAGAAGCTTAACACACTGAGCCACCCAGGCGCCCCTAAGATTTTATTTTTAAGTGATCTCTACACCCAGCATGGGGCTCAAACCCACAACCCTGATATCAAGAGTCATGTACTCCACCAACTGAGCCAGCCCGGCACCCCTGTTATGGGTTGACTTGTATCCCCCCTATGAACGTGACCTTATTTGCAAATAGAGTCTTTGCAGATGATCAAGTTAAGATGCGGTCATTAGAGTGGACCTAGATCTACTCTGACTGTGTTTTTATAAAAAGAGGAAATTTGGACATAGCGAGATAGACACAGGGAGAAAGCCACATGAAGATTAGTGACACCTTGCCACAAACTGAGGAATGCTAAAGATGGCCACAAACCACCAGCGGCTAGCCCAGGGGCCTGGAACAGATGCTAGCCTCACAACCATGGAAGGAACTAACCCCGCCCACACCTTGATCTTGGACTTACAGCCTTCGGAACTGCGACAGTAAATTTCTATTGTTTGAGCTGCCCTGTTTGTGGTCATCTGTTATGGCAACCCCCAAAACCAACACACCAGTGGACAAACCAAAATGGCAACGGATTACTTTACAATTAAAGCTACACCTGCCCAGGAGCCATTTATTTGTGTCTCTTGTCTATGACCGTCAACTGGCAGCCACACGGCCTAGGGAAGGTGCCAGATATGAGCAGCCACAGTCCTCATGAAGGGCTCTGGTTTGCAGGCTTTCATGGCTGATCTGGTCCCTTCGGGTGGGCACCATTCTTCCCCTTCATTGATTGCCTTGCCTGATTCCAGCCCTGGCCCAGACACTACTCAGTCTCCTTAAGTTTACTTCTCATGTCCTGGTTCTCAGCCATAATAAATTGACTTTACACTCTGACTTTTACAGGTGAACCTATTTCCTTTATTTACGGTTTTTATGGGGGAGGGGACGTCTTCTGTTGCCTCTAATTTTCTTATTACTTTTTCTGGAAACCAAGAGTCATTCATCCTTCAACAAATTATTATTTCTAAAACCAGGGACTATTCTCAGCTCCAGGATTTAGAAGTGAGAACTGTGAAAACATTAACCCATGTGGCAAAAGGGATTTTCTGGATGTGAGAAAGTGAAGGGTCTTGGGATCAGAGGTTATGCTGGTTCATCTGGGTGGACCCGAGGTCACTGCAAGGTCCTTACAAGCGAGGTAGGAGGGTCACGGTCAGAGAGAGATTTGAAGACGCCATGCTAACAGCTTTGACAATGGAAGTGGCCGTGAGTCCAGGAGTGCAGGTGGCCTCCAGAAGCTGGACAAGGCAAGGGATAGATGCTCCCCAGACCCTCTGGAAGGAACGCAGTGTTGCTGATACCTTGATTTTAGGAGTTCTAGTTTTAGACCATCTGTGTTGTTTCAAGCCACTAAGTTTGTGGTTATTTGTTACAGCAGCAACAGGAGACTCATACTTAGGGGGAGAATGATGGTCAAGAAGTAATTGAAGAAAATGTGTGATATATATTATGTAAGGGTGACAACTGAAGATGTCTTGGGACATTCCATTCTTTCTTGGAAGCCAAAATTGTCCCCGGTGGAGAGCCACTGCTCTAGAAGGAACTGAGTGATGTGGCTCAGGCACAAGCTGGTTGGGGTCCTAGTGTGAGGCCAAGGCAAGTTTGGGAGGCTCCTAAGGAGTGCATGGCTCTGAGGCTTGTGTTCAGGGAGCAGTGGCATGGCCTCATCAGGAACTCACTAGAAAATCAGACTCTCAGGACACCCCCAGCCCCAGCAAACCGAGACCCTGTGGTGTAACAGGAACCCCAAATGGGTGGTGAGCACATCGGATGGGAGAGGCACTGGTCTGGAGCGCTCTCCTGTGATCTTCCTGAGCTGCAGTGGTGGAGATGCTCCCCCAATTACAATCTCATTGATTTCACAAATATTCTGGAACACTCTCCATGTGCCAGGTCCTGGTTCTGGGCTGTGAATGGCTGCCTCATGGTTCTGAAGTCAGACCACCCGAATGTTTCCAAGTTTGTGAAATGAGGGTAATGATGCCATAGTCCCTATCCCATAACCTTTATTATGAGGCACAAATAGGATATCTACCCAGCCGACTCAGCTCACTGCTTGGCACTCCATAAATGTTCAGTAATTGTTACTGTGTTTATCTATCTACCCATCTGTCTGTCTGTCTGTGTACTGAAGGCAGGCGGTCAATGTAGGCGGGATGAACAGAGCTACCTCCTGGCCTTCCCGAGAGGATTACATGAAGTGAGTCTGTAAAATGCGTGATTTGTAGTCTAGAAAAAAACAAACACTCTGTGAATGGTTGTAATTAATATTATCTTAATCATTGATTCTCAGAAAATGAGCACTGGTAAGGGGCTTCACCGTTAATGGTGTTGGCACCTGTTTACTTGAACTTACACTCGAGGTGTGCCTCCCCTCCTGGGCCAGAAGGACCTGAGCTCCCTGGTGGTAACTGCTCAACCAGAAGCCAAGTGGTCAGTCCTTCCATTCTGCCAGCTGGGACCAATCGAGGCAGGTCCCAGTCTGCCTGTGATCTGATGGCACAGAGGTCATGGAGCGGTTTCTCTCACACAGCAAGTCTTGTGGGGGGACTTAAAAGTTCTGTACAATGAAGGGTTGGTGGTGGTGTCTGAGGGGACTTGTTGGTTGAGGACTTTTAGCTGCAAGTACCTGAAATCCCAAATAAAAGACATTTTATTTTCTCACATAACTGCCAAGTCCTGAGGTGAGGCTGTCCCAGGGCTGGTGGTGTTAGCAGTTCAGTGACGTCATTGGAGACCCAGCTTCCTGTTCTGTTCCCCCCTGCCATCTTCAGTGTGTGGGTTGGCACTCGTCATGGTGTCAGGATGGCTGCTGCCACTCCAGGCATCACATCTTTATTCACTGAAATTCAGAGGCAGCAAAGGAGAGCTATATGATCCCTGTGTCCAATTTTAAAAAATAAGGAAGATCTTCCAAAGCCCATCCACTTACTTCTCTTCAAGAAGCCTTTCCCTTCAGCCTCATGACCCCTCCTAAATAAATCATGGGCAAGAAGAATGGATTAATTTTATGGCTCAGAGCCATCTCCCCATAAGGGGAGTATAGTCACTTTCCCTGAGCACATAGTCATGAGGGAAAGGATATTCCCAAGCAAAACTGGGGTTCTGGGGGCACCTGGGTGGCTCAGTGGGTTAAAGCCTCTGCCTTCGGCTCAGGTCATGGTCCCAGGGTCCTGGGATCAAGCCCCACATCAGGCTCTCTGCTCAGCAGGGAGCCTTCTTCCTCCTCTCTCTCTCTGCCTGCTTCTCTGCCTAGTTGTGATCTCTGTCAAATAAATAAATAAATAAAATTTTAAAAAACTGGGGTTCTGCCAGCAAGAAAGGTGACAAAGGCATAGAATTGTGTGGGTTACACCCAGTGCCTGCTTCAGAAGATTTTACCCCCAACAGACTCTCCAACCCCTGATTCCATCACCCCAATGCCTTACTCAAAGACAGGCAAGAAGAGCAGGATTAAGGCGCAAAGTGAATATCCAGGGGAGGTGGTCATCTTCAAAACTTCTGCAAGAAATTCCTAGCTCTATGGCGCAAACTGATTCCAAGACAGATTACACAACACTTTTGGGTTCCCGGGGTCCACACTAAGAGAGAGAAGCAGTGTGAGGTAAGAAGGGGATTCCGAGACTTCGTAGAATCAGCCTCTCAGATGATTCCCCAGCCCTGGATGTCGGAGTAGGAGTAGACACTAAGGAGCCTTGCCAGGCATGTTATAAAATGTCTGTTGGGCATGAAGAATGGGCACCACACGTGAGGGCAGCAAGACTGGGGCCAGCAGCTGTGGCCACTGTGCTGAGCCCAGCTTCCAGAAGGACAGGAGATCCAGGGAAGACTGGGACGTCTTCAAGTCGCACCAAGACAGAGGGACATGTTTTACTCCAGGGCGAGTGTGGCATGGAAAACGTGAGCTTGGTTGAACTAAGGACTTTCTTTTTGGTGAAACCGAAGGATATTTCGCACTGGAGTCCCCCACTTCACTTGATACTTTAACCTTAATTCAACCACCTAGAATGTCAGCCATCTGAAGACAAGAATCATGTTCCAAGTCTGTCTGGCACGTCTGCCTAGTGGAGTGTCTCCAACATAACAGGTTTCACAATTATTTACAGATATATATCTCCTTCCTTCCTTCCTTCCTTCCTTCCTTCCTTCCTTCCTTCCTTCCTTCCTTTCTTTCTTGAGTAGGATCTACACCCAGTATGGGGCCTGAACTCAAAACCCTGAGATTAAGAGTCACCTGCTCTACTGGCTGAGCCAGCCAGGACCCCTCTTTGCACATATTTTTAACAGCCTTTTTTGCATGATGAATATGACATCCCAGAACACTGCCAATTACATAGTAGTGCAAAAGTTCATCTGTGTAATAGTGGACTCAAACATACATTTATGAAATAAGCTGTTGCAGTTGTCATTACTTACCACGATGACTTTTAAATTATATATTGAAATCATTCTAGCTTTTATGAGACATGGGCAGTTGAAATTAATTGCACAGGGAGTTAGTGTTTAAGGAGTGATAACAATCACGTGTGGCCATTAGAAGGAGAAGCCTGCAAAGGACAGGAGGATAAGGATAAGGAGGTTCATTTTCCTTAAGAGTCACTTACTAGACACTCACGCTAAAGTTGTATCTCCAGAAACTCACAAGGAGAGGTGTTTTCCTCCGGGAAGACTGCTTTGGTTTACTCTGGAGGTGGAAGTTTTCTCCTTAGCGAAAATGAACCAACAGGAGGAGCAGAATGTCCCTGGAAGCCGGAGCTGGCACAGGACAGAAGGGGCCACAGTCCAGGCCTGCTGTGCCAAGCTTGCACATGTCTGGCCCTGCCATGTGCATGATACTTTCCCACCTAGTATCTCATTTTGTCTTTGAAAACACCCTGAGGGATGGGCAGGGCCAGCGTCCTCAGCCTCACTGAAGGATTCCAGTAAAGAGTTATATGTCAAGACCACATTCCAAAGCAGGAACACTGATACCCCATGTCCCCCCACCCTTTGGGGTCTGTAAATGTCCCTGTGTTAAGTGGCAAGGCATTGCCCCCACCCAACAGTCTCTTGGAAAGAAATACTGGGAATAAAAGTCTTCACGGACAGAATGTGGTAGCAGAGGGCTTGTGTTTTCCTAGATCCTAGATTGCGCTCTTGAGGGAAGGAAGGCAAGACTCTGGGCTTGGGGTCAGGTATGTCAGCGGTGTTGGGTGTGAGTTCTGGGGCCAGGGTGAAGACAGGGCCCTCCCTGGCAAGAGGGGGCAGGAGGGCGGTGCTGCAGGCAGGATACCAGCCTCTGTCCTCTGCTCCCTGGAATCAGATTCCAGCTTCCGTCAACGGCTGGGTTTCACCCTCTAGGAACAGCAGACTGGGGACCTCCAGGAACTCAGTCTCTGGGTCTCAGGGACCTGGGGCTCCACCTGGGGCTCAGAGGGCATTCTCGAATCTCTTCACTTCCATCTTCTCTTCTGTAAGTGCAGATACAATCAAGGGATTCACTTATTTGATTAATGAATTGATCTGTTGGTGCTCTTGGGAGAAAAAAAATAAAAAGATCAAGCAGATCAAGCCGTTAGCGTGGCAATGGAGGCCAACACACAGTCAGCCCTCTGTGAAGGCTGGCAGTGGCTCTTGTCACAATGGTGATGCAGGACTCATGGGGAATAGAATAGAGCTGGATAGAAATACTTCACATGACTATGTTATAGTAATTTTAATTTAATTTTAATACCGAAAAGATGCTCGTCCCCTCAAACCTATGTATAAATGCAACCTGAAAAATAATCTGGTTTGGTTCTGTCTTCCATGACTTGTTGTCACACTCCAAGGAGATCACACCTGCTGTAATGCTCTTATTAGTTAGAAGTTAGTTAGTTAGAAGTTAACGCCCAGGGGCCTGGGAGGTTGGACCATTAGAAGAAAACCATTTCATGTTCTGAAACCTGAGCTGGGGTTAAACCACATAGTTCTTTTATTCTCACTTCTAATCTTGGCCGAGAAGCAACACGCACTCTTTCTCAGAAGCCCTCAGTCTGCCGTCTCTAAATGGAAGCAGCCCCATTCTCCATCCGAAGTCCTGCAGAGCACATGTGTAAGTTGCTCGAGTGTCTTGTGCAAATGCCACTCTCAAAGGGCCTCAACCAAGCAGGAAAGGCTGTTTAAGGAGACATGAACATGGATGAGGGGTCTAAGTTTGAGGACAGAACAGAAAAGCCCCATCAGCTGACACAGCAGAGTGTGCTTCCTGGCCGGCAAATGCCGGTCATGGGCATCAGCTGAGCACTCGGGGGCAGGGGTGGGAATGGGGAGCACCGGCCAAGCTCTGGGTGTGTACTCACCTCCCTCTTTCACACCATCACACCTTATACTTCTGCTCTTTGTGCATAACTTGTCTCTCCTTGCTACCCCAAAGATGGGCCCCGGAATGGTCTGTGATGTTAGCACCATAAAATACAGGTTTCGGGCTCGGCTTCTTCTGACTGCTATTATTTTCCATCCTCTGGAGGGCATGGATCCCCAAATAGTTTTTCAATAATTTTTCGGGCTTCAGGACTTAGAAATGGCACCTGTGCCCGTCCTGATGTCATCAGACTCCTAACCAACCGCTTCTACAGCAACGGGAATGATAAAAATTAAGACTTGCTCATTTTTTAATAAAAACCACTAGGTTCATAGAAGTTTTATTAGGCGTAAGAGTGTCCATGTCCCTCTCCCAAGCCACAGCAATGATTCATCAAATGACAGGATCTTGAAGAAGATATTAATATTTTGTCCGATTTCAACTTGATTAAAACATTTCATGAGAAATCATTGTTTATTTTGTTTAACACCCGTTTTAAAGTTTACGACTGAATCTAACTGACGAGAATTCGGTCATTCAGCCCATAGTTATCGAGCACCTAGTCTATGCTAGATGTGATCCGGGGGCACCGGCCATCAAAGATCTATGCCTTGCTCTGGGGGGTGCTCAGAGCCTGGAGGGGATGGGGTGTCCTGCTGCTTTGCTCAGCCCCACGTGGCTCTGGAAAGGAAGAGCACACGCCCGGGATGGTGGGAGAGTGCATGACTGCTGGCTTGACCCCAGTCCGGCCTGGGCCTGGGGTCTGCAGCCTGCATTCAGAGGGTAAGGACATTGAGAGGCCTGGTTAAAGGGGAAATTGCAGGGACCTGATGTAAAGGCCTGCCTTGAGGTTGAATTACCTCTTCCAGTTTGCTGGTGGCTTGTAATCAAAGCTAACCCTGTAGAGCACATGCTCCCTGTCAGGCCCTTACTGAGCCCCTCAATGTATTATTTTGTGTTATGTCCTCCCCAGCAACCATGGTGACCCTGTTTTACATATGGGGAAATCAAGGCCAAAGAGGCCAAGGGCTATTGAGTAAAATCATGGGGCCCTAAGCATTTGAGCTGGAATGTGAAACTGGATCCTTCTGCGTCCAGAGCTGAGACACACGTGGCACTTGGTTTCGTTGCTTGTTATCTGCCTAGTGTCTCCAGGAGCGTTTGTGTAGAGAACCTGCCCGCGTGCTCCTGATTCTGCCCACATCACTTTTTCTCCAGACAGTGGGCCTTTTCCCAACAGCGCATACCAAGCAGGATGGTTTTATGGCGCCTGATGTCAGAGGACTCAAGTCTTGTGCTCCTGATGTATATCCTGATGGTTTGGCCCAGACGGGAGCAGAGGAAGCCAAGACTGTCAGCAGCTTTGTGACTACTCCTGGTGTCAGATCAGCACACAGTTACTTCCAACTGTACACAGTCTTATATTTCTGAAGTGCTTAAGAATTATGACTTTTTTTTAAGGTAGTTTCTACACCCAGGGTGGGGCTTGCACTCATGACCCTCAGAGCAAGAGTCGTGCGCTCTATGGACGGAGTCAGCCAGGCCCCCCAATCATGACCTTTTTAATAACCGAGAGGCTGAGGCCAAGGTAGGCATCGAGGCCATCTTCCTGAAGGATCTCTGAGGACCATGGTCAGGCACTCCATCTGGGGGACAGCCATCCAGCCCTCTCACTCCTCCACTCAGGGCAGAGCCAGATGCTTCAGCCAGAAAAGCCAATTGGTCCAGCCTCATCAGGGCTCCAGAGCCCATCTTGTGAGTCTAGAAAGAGGGGCAACTCAAAAAAACCACCCAGACAACTTCCCCACGGGTTTGATTGTAGAAATAATTTATTTCTGTTCACAGCATCATATATGCATATAAAAGGGAACAGGAACAGAAGAATGTTCAGGACAGAGAATTACAGCAGTAGAAGCGAAAACAAACTGGGAGACATCGTCCCATCACCATGACAGAGAATCTCTGAAGAGAATCCGTTTGAAACAAAACCGGCCTCCCTGTGTCTATGAGAAACAATTTCAAAAGCTCACATGGGGAGGCCAGCTTCCTCTGTGTGAAACCCATTCATTCTCCAAAGGCCAGGAGGTATAATAAATCACTGGTGCTATGTCGGAGGGGGGGTCCCCCAAGACCACTCCAAGGTGGGTTGATGTGCGCTTCCTCTGTTTGGTCAGAGACAAAAATGGGCTATTATTAGGTCAAACAGGACAGAAATCAACTGAGACTCTTAACTATTAGTGGACACACCACAGAGCTTTACTTTACTGCACAATTACGAACAGCTGACTGCACCCTTAAGTCTTGAAAAGGCAAAACCCAAAATCATGTAGCTTCGTTGGTTAAGCAGGACAGGATTGGAACAGTGATCTTTAACCCAAGTATGGTTAGCACGAGATGGTGACGGTATTTGGCATCTGGAATGTCACAAAATAAATATATTATTCTCTCAATAGTGTGGAACTACCAAAATGTCAAAGTGCATAAGAAATTGTTACATGTGAAGAAAATAAAGGAAGATGGATTTTTTTTTAATAACTCTATACAGAATCTTCAGATGATGGGACCAGCCCATTTAGAAATCAGTGACTATGCTGTTGATATGTAAACCGAAATCCTGCAGGCTTTCACACG
>PISX010001964.1:155987-175318 GCA_004024625.1 Mellivora capensis | reverse complement strand
TATATAATATATATTATGTATAATATATATATATTCTGGATATTAAACCTTTGTCACATGATTTGTAAATGTTTTTCCCTATTTTCTCAGTTGGGTTTTTTTTTTTCATTTTAACTAATGTTCCTTGATGCACAAAATTTTCAAGTTTGCTGAAGTCCAGTTTATCTATTTCTTGAGTTGTTGTAGGTACTTTTGGAGTCTGT
Organism: Mellivora capensis; assembly: GCA_004024625.1. Taxonomy (NCBI): domain Eukaryota; kingdom Metazoa; phylum Chordata; class Mammalia; order Carnivora; family Mustelidae; genus Mellivora; species Mellivora capensis. The sequence goes on along the minus strand of PISX010001964.1, from coordinate 175,115 downwards.
ACTATCTAGAGAGTGTTCCTATCACAAAACACTCCGGTTTTTTCTTTCACCGGATCAAGAATACCTTTGATTTCCTCTGAGGCCTCACTCTTTGGTTGGCAGATGACTTCATCTTACCATCTCTACACATGGTCTTTTCTCCTCCCTGGTGTCTCTTCATGTGTCCCAATTTCCTCCTCTTCTTTTTTAAAATTTTATTGATTTATTTGGGAGAGAGAGCATAAGTGAGCATGAATGAGGGGGAGGGGCTGAGAGAGAGGAGGAAGCAGACTCCCCACTGAGCAGAGAGCCGGATGCAGGCCTTGATCCCAGGACCCTGGGATCATGCCCTGAGCCAAAAGCAGATATTTAACCAACTGAGCCACCCAGGCCCCCCAAATCACATAAAATTTAGAAAATGAAATGCCAGGAGAGAATAGAGAGTGAGTTGGGCAGAGAAACTGTACTTCAGTGATCCAAGAAGTCCTCTCTTGGCACCTGGACCAGTTTTTTAAAGATCTGGGAGGAAATTCAGTCTCATCACCCAGGAAACCACACACTTGAAGTCAGTACCTTTGCTTGCAGTGGCACAGCCAAGATTTGCATCCAGATCTCTCAGCTAACTTCTGAAACAAGCTATATTATGCGTTTCAAGATTAGTAAGCCAAATGGAGTGACTCAATCAATATCTTGTCACTAGTGAGAGAAAAGGTAAAGGGTTTTACAAAAGGGGGGGATATTGATTTATCAGATGTATGGATTTTTTTGCAACCATGAGGAGGGTGATCAAATGACATATAATTTGACCAGTATTTTGACAAGCTGCCCTGGAATGTAGGTCCCCAGAATTATGTAAGATCAATAAACAACATTTCTTGCTGGGTACGGTGGCAGGCACCCCGGTCACACTATCCTAGAAAGGAATGCGATGCACATATTCCATTCCCCAGACCCACGGCTGGCCGCAGTGGGATCTCTGTGCTGCCAAGGAGAACGAGAAGTTGCAGATGCTTGGTCTTGGGTGGACTTGCCTGATGAACGTCAAAATGACAAATTGTCTTTCATAGTCCCTAGAGTGGGATGACAAAACACGGTGGTGGGTCAGAGTACAAGGCACATTCCACTCTTCTAGGCTTGCAACAAACCCAGCCCAGTTCTCGAGGTCCTTCTGGACCCTAGACCAAGCTCTCCTCCTTGGGAAAGCCCCACCCAAGTGCAAACACGCCCCAGACACACTGCATTCTCCCACAGCACAGCCCCCCAAGAGTTGCATTGCTCAGCACAATCTCAGCCTTTGAAAAACACACCATAGGAGAAGACCCTTCTCTAGGGAGAAGAGTTTATTTTTGAGTCCCTAGGACTTGGCCTTATTTGGTGCTCTTTTCTAACTTGAGCAGCAGGGAAAACAACTCTTTTGGCTTCTGATAAGTCTTTATCACCAGGAGGCCCACCTCCCCTTCCTGCCCCCACACAAGGAACTTGAAATCCCCAATTCATTTCTCAAGTCTCTGTCCATAGCATCTCGTACACTCGGACATTTTCCATATTCTGCCCCCAGTGTCCGTGCTTTCTTTTCTTTATTACCTTTGCTCAGTTACATGTTTCTGAATATAAGCATCAGGTTTTACTCATCTCTGCCTTGTATTAGCACAGCACCTGCCATACTTGGAATAAGTATATTCTGAATAATTTTTTTTTCAGGAAGATCATGTTAGTTTTGAAAACTGTTTCCTATTTTGCGGGCATTTTTACAAAGTCGAGAGCTGCCCTTGTTGGCTTATGCAGAGCTGTAATAAGGCTAACATGAAAGCCAACTCTGATAAGCGTACCAGATGGATATTGGAGAAAAAAATGACATAAGGTGGCCATGTCACAAAATCTAATTGCAGTATTTCAAAAGGAAAGGAATAAAACGAAGCAGAACAAGTTCCTTTTTTAGCTGACCACGGGTTAGTTAATATAACAAGGGTCACAATTTGTAGACTGTCCAGAGACTACAGCCACAATTGTGAGGCTTGATGGGACAATATAAAAGAAAAGACTCAAAAAAGAAAAAAAGAAAAAAAGAAAAGACTCCCTAGAAGAACAGAACACTTGTAAAGTTAACAGTACCTATAGTGCACTTGTAGTTTTCAACAATGTATCTGGTACAGGAGTGGGAGCACTGTAAATTATTTTATTTTTTATTTTTTTAAAAGATTTTATTTATTTGAGAGTGGGGAGAGAGAAAATGAGCGAGAACATGAGAGCAGGGAAAGGGAGAAGCAGACTCCCTGCCGAACAGGGAGCCCAACACGGGGCTCAATCCCAGGACGCTGAGATTATTACATGAGCCAAAGGCAAATGCCCAGCCAACTGAGCCACTCAAGTACCCCTAATTATTTTAAGCTTAAACAGTAATATCCATTAAAAGGAATAAAAATACTCATTCACTTGGACTCAATTCTCTGTCTCACAGGAATTGATATCAAGGAAATAATTCCAATAGATAAAAAGCAATTCATTACTAGTACAGATCTTCCTCAGGGGGTGACGTCCTGCTAAAGCCATTATAAGTTGAAAGTATCGTTAAGTCAAAAATGCATCTAGCGTACGTAACCCACTGAATGTCACAGCTCAGCCTCACTGACCTTAAATGGGCTCAGAACACTTCCATTAGCCAACAGTTGGGCAAGATCATCTCACACAGAGCCTGTTTTATTATAAGTGTTGAATAGCGCATGGAGTTTATTGAATACTGTTGTGAAAGTGAGAAACAGACAAGCTGTCTGGGTACAGATGGCTGTCCGCGAACCGGTTGTTCACGCTCGCGGCTGTGCGGCTGACTGGGACCTGCAGCGGCCACCGCTCGGCATCATGGACATCGTGAAAACACTCATTCACTTTGAATGAGCATCAGGAGCAGTGTCAGACCACATGTCACTAGCCCGGGTTCAGATCCTGTCCAAAATTCAAAGTATCATTCCTGCTGAATGCCTATCACATTCACACCATCGTAAAGTCCAAAGATCCTAAGCTGCATCATTGTAAGTCAGGGACCATCTGTATAGACAAGATCATTTTCAAATTTACCCAGAAATTAAATTTTAAAATTATGTGGTTGTTAGACTTTGAGTGTTTTAAGATCTACTTATCGTCTAGGCAGCCAGTATGTGACGCTTTGCTTAAACGTTGCTGCTAGAATGGATAGCAGCACAAACTAGGATATGCTTTGATACTAGTTTTAAAATGGGAATGTAAAAGCATATCAGCGATTGCAAATAGGTAAAATATTTACGCATGTAGACAAAAACTGATTTCTTGTAGTTATTGGGCTGAAGTGACTGACTCAAGAAGCTTGTGGAAATGTAAAGCTTTTTCCTAAAGCTTTGTAAGCCAATTTTCTGAATTCAAAAGATAAATAAACAAGAATTGACATAAGGAAGAAGAACTAAGACTGGTTTGGTTTTTTAAAAAAAAGGTATTTATTTTTATAAGATATTTATTTTAAATAAGGTACTTATTTTATATTTATGTCCATTCCTCCCTTGCTGGTCTGAAATGAAGCTCTATCACTTTGTCTTCTAACAACAAAGCAAAGATCAAATAAATTTTTGAAAAGTGGAAACTTTCCTAGATAGGAAAGAAGATAGTAATCACACGCATAAAAGCAGATACTTCCTTCAGGCTTGTGAAAACAATTCTAGGGTCTGAAGACTCATTAGCGTCATTTTCTATAAATTTTACATTTTATTAGAGAATGGGAAGAATGCCATTAGACTAGAAATACCGAAATGTTCTAAAATGGAGATTAAGTCACTGAAAACTGAAGAAGTGACTAAATCTTTTTAAAGAGATGTAATTTTGTCTCAATAGCCTGGTTCCAATTGTGAAATTGATGAGCATTTACAAATGCATGTTGAAACTAACATGGTTTTTATTTTTGTGCCAAAATAACTACACATACTCCGTTGATGCCTTTACCTTGAGGCTGGAGGAGCCGGGAAGACTTGCATCCTGTGTTTGATGACATTTCTCTGATGGTAGTATGTGCAAGGATTATGACATGGGAACTAGATTGTAGGGCTTCTGAACACAATCCTACATGACCGAGGAGGTTGATTAATGACTTCTTGTCAACTTGGTGGGAGGTCTGCAGCAGAGCGACACGGAGATCACTCCCCAGGTCTCTCCTGTTAGTCTATTTTTTATCAGCCACTTGGGTTGAAAGTATGCTTATCACATCTTCAGCTGCCACAATGTGGGGAGGAATGGTTAATTGTGTAGACGACAGAACCAAGTACACAATGAAATCAACAGGTGGGAACAGGGTTCACCAGTGGAATGTGACAGGGAGAAAAGGAAGTCTTACTTTTTGGACGAATAGTACAATTAACAAGTTTACCATAGGAGACATGAGACTTGGTTGGAGATCAAAGAAAAGAGGTGTGGTTTTGTTTGTTCATTTGTTTCATCCATTTCTAAGGCAAACAAGGGTCTTTGGAATGATAAGGACATTTAAATAAAAAGTCAGTGCTTATGCCCTGGGGTCTGACAATTCTACCTTCCTTTGAGTCAGGTACATCTACAGTATTATGTCTAGATGGGAGCCTCGCATTTCAAGAGGCTCATTTAAAAAATTTAGAGAAATCAGAGGAAGGTGAACAGAAGAATGAAAGGGGAAAGAAAGCCAACAGGTACTAGATTCTTGTTCTCTGCCTGGCACAGTTCTGTGCTGGGAACTTTTACTCCCCAAAAGTCCTATGGCATGGACACTGTGTTCATCAATTTATAGATGAGATGAGGATCCAGAATTTAAGGAAGTTGCCCAAAGACTAATAACCAGTGAAGGGCCAAAATGAAATTTGAGTCCAGGACTATAAGTTTCCTAAACCTAAACTACTTTCTCCTCTAGGAAAACCATCTAGATATATTGAGAACACAAGCATTGTTTTCATACATTTCAAGCATTAGTATAGAGAAGAGGAAACGGACATAATTTCCACATACAAGAACTAAGGCATTTGGTGTAGTTTCTTAGATTAACCAACTCTGCTCAATTTAAGGAAGAAGTTTTTTGTTTTTTGTTTTAAAGATTATATTTATTCATTTGACAGACAGAGATTATAAGTAGTCAGAGAGGCAGGGAGAGAGGAGGAAGCAGGCTCCTCGCTGAGCAGAGAGCCCGACGCGGGGCTCGATTCCAGGACCCTGAGATCATGACCTGAGCCGAAGGCAGAGGCTTTAACCCACTGAGTTATCCAGGCACCGCTTAAGAAAGAAGTTTTAAAGCATGGAATTATCCAACAGTATGAACATGTGTCCACGTGAATCTTGAATTTCCTTTTACTGGTGCTATTGAAGCAAAGGATAGAAGGTCATCTAGCCTGGATATATGGAAAAGGCTCTTTAATCTGTTTCTGAGAAAGAGGTTGAGTTCAAAGACCTGCACCATCCCTTCCAACGCTAAAAATTCTGAGTCTATAAGTCAAGCCCACAAGAACTTCAAGTATATTCAGAAAGGATCAATTTCTGTGCTTCTGTGCCTCAGTACTTTTGAGTTCCTGTTTTTTTGATCCCATGTTGCATTCCACATGGCTGGGCGTTAGCTTCCAGCTCTGCAACTTGCTAACCCTGTGACCACAGACCTTATCTTTCCACTATCCTCTTTTCCCACCCTGCAAGTGGAGGTCCTAGTAAGATCTTCTTCAAAGGTGGCCCAAACCAGAAATGGGACATTCACTTAAGAAGAAATACTAAGCACCATTCCTAGATCACAGTGAACTCTTAATAAATATTAGTGATTGACGTTAACAGCACTATGATGATCCTTAGGATAAGCAGAGTGATTTACAGGTCCTTTTTCTCTTGTATTCTTAAATTCTTCAAGCGGGGGATATCACGCTGCTCAATGTGGCAACTTGAGGCTTGGATGGGCCAGACCATCTGAGGTGTTATCTTTCCTTTTACTCCACTGCACAGTTTCCTTAGGACCAACTCAGCCCCTGGCATGGTGCCAGCTGTTCTAGGGAAGGACACAGATATTGAATTCTGCTTGGTATCGCTTGATTCAGGATACAAATCAAGGACCCAGAATCCCTTCCATGGGCACCTTTTGTGTTCTTGTTATTTTCATTCTTAAATGTCTTTTTTTATCATTGACATGTATACATGAAGCTCGTTCATTTTTAACACATTCAAATGGTTTGGAAGTATGTGGAATACAGACGAGGTGTCCTCCATCACAACCAGCCCCGCACCTCCACACATACACACGCCCCAAAGGAGAGCTTGCTCGAGAACTTGATGTTCTATTTTCTATTTTCTTTTTCCGTCTAACCATAAAGAGTTCCAGATTTTCTACTTCTGTCCAACCATAAAGAGTTCCCCCCTCACTATTTCACCAACAGCCTCAGCAATCACGGGACGTGTGACCACGTTACATATGATGATTGTAAGGATCAGAGAGGCAGAGAGTTCTACAGGTAGTAAGTAGCCATTAGGGTTGGAAGTGTTCTACTCTGTTGACTTTTATCCCAACAAAGGCTGCCTTGAGGTGGCTTAAACCAGACTTCTGGCTTCTGGGACAAAGAATCATGAAAAAGATTATGAAATCAAAATCGAATTCACTAGTATTTTCTTGAAGCTTTCACATTTAAGAGAAAACTGATTTATAGGACTCTGTAAAGAAATATATAACCAAACCTGTATCATCCAAGAATGTGTCATAATTCTTTTCTTTAAAGTGCAAGACAAAGCAATTATACTTACATTTTTAAGAGGCAATTTAGATATTTTGATATCTTTTATTTGGAATAAAATATGATGTGATACAACCTCAATTTCTAACTAGTTTAGTCGTTTCCTACCACCAACTCGTGGGAGGAATTCAAAACGCTGCAATTCAGGGGAAGAAAATGTTTGTCTTTCTTCATAACGCTTCCTTTTTGGGGAGTTGTTTATTTAATAATCAGAATCAGGCTTTTCTTTTTCTTTTCTTTTTTTTTCTTTTTCTTTCTTTTTTAACAAGCTTGGCAAGTGGCTACCTGTTTTGGATCCATTCTGAGTTGATTAATTGGACCACAGAGAAGACACTACAGCAGAACTGACTGGATGTTTCCTTTATTCGTAACTAAATATTTGGACTTTGCTGCGTTTTTTTTGCCCGTATACATGAGACCACAGTGTTATAGATTCGTAAATCCATTGTTGCATTTAGAACATTTTGCATTTTCTTCAGCGATCCCTTCTCGTCCTGCCGGGTAACTTTCTGAAGTTTAAATTCAGAGCCCATGGTACATGAAATGTTCAGACTTTGGGTAACATGTCTGTGACAGGTCCTTGGTGTGGCCAGCGGGGCCTCCCATATGTCACAGGATGACATGTGGTCAGGTTCTGCAGACCAGAGTTTCCCAGGCAACCGAGTCAGTCATGCCCTATGGGGATTCCTTGGGAAGTTGAAAAAAGAGGATGGAGATGAGAGGTCTGGAGCCACCACGTCTCCAGGCCATTGTTTTGCTTTCTTTGTCTGCTCTCCTGCCTTCCCCTTGACTCTAGCCTGAGAGTCTCCAGTCTCCAACGTGGGACATGCATTCCTCTGCTGGCCAATCCAGAAGCTTCTCTGGGGGGAGGAGGGGCGGGGGGACACACAGAATTTTACAATTATTTTACATCTTTATGTTTTAAACAATGAATATATTCTCATTTGATAAAATCAAGGCGAAGTTTGTAAAGTGAATCAGGTTACATATATGTAAGTAAATAGTTTAGGTGGCACACAGTTTTGGCTAACAAGAAAGAGGAAAAAAATACGAGGTGGCAAAGAACCATTGGACTGTTTCCAAAATTTCTACCATTTCTAGTCTTTCTGTTTATAGCATTTTTCTTATTTCTTAACAGCAGTGGTGATAATGATACCTAATACTTTATTTTCCTTCAAATTCACACAACTTTTGTGTCTATATAACCATATGATCTTCCTTGAATTTTTTTTTTGTTGTTTGTTTGCTTGAGTAAGGAGGAAGTTATTATTTGTTGGCTGGAGGGAGGGAGAGAGAGAAACATACAAGACTGCTTCCTGGTTTGTGTTAAGAGAGTTTAGTCTGGAGTCAGATAAGCCTTTATCTTAAGCCCAACTTCATTGTTTCACTAGTCAGGTGGCCTCCGGGAAGTTCTTTGATGGCTCTGGGCCTCAGTTTCTTTCTCTGCAACATGGGGGTAGAGAGGGGTGGGGGGTAGGAGTGGGGGTGGGAGGGGTGGAAGGAATAGTACCTTATTGATTATTGTAGGATTATTAAGAGGATTCAATGGCCAAGGGACACAAACACTTAGCATGGTTCTCAGCACACAGGAAGTATCCCCTAAATTCTAGTTATCGTGTATTCTTTTCATTATCATGTTTCTAAAATGCTGTTAATTCCATAACACCTTATTTCACAATGGTTCCAAGGTGAAGAGAAGTGTGTTTCAGAAGGATTGTCTGTGAAATTGTCTCCATGAAGCTTTTGGAGTCCTTACAAACACCTAGCCAAGTTGCATCATTCATTAGGATTAGCCCCTTGTAACTGAGGAGAGTTCCAGAGCTATCCCTGATTCCGAGACTTCCTCCCACTCATGGCCATTGTCTGGGGACATTTGGAGTTAACCGTCCTCCCACTGTATCTTAGGACATGGCATTCATGGTGTACTGCTCCCATGTTCTCTGAGGGCTAAGCAAAGAGAAAGTGAAATTCCTTCAGTTGATCCCAGTAATATACTTATTTCTAACCAAAGACATAATAATGCCTTTAACCCTTTTAATAGTTTGCCTTCTTGTATCAATCCTGGCTTTTTTTTGTTTTTAAAAAGCAGATCCCAGATCACTGCTTAGAAACGTACCCATTTGTCCAGCCATTTTGGAGTCTCTCTCCCTCTCTCTCTCTCTTTTAAGATTTTATTTATTTGCAAGAAGTGGAGAGAGAGAGGGCACAAGGGGTGGAGGGGCAGAGGGAGAGAGAGAAGCAGACTCCCCGCTGAGCAGGGAGCCTGACACAGGACTCAATCCCAGGACCCTGGGATGATAGCCTGAGCAGAAGGCAGACGCTTAACCCAGGCACCCCCGTTTTTTTGGGGGGGGGTCTCTTATAACTCTTGATAACTGCCTTCTAATTTTATTGTAAAAGTGCATTAAAGGGATGCCTGGGTGGTTCAGTCCGTTAACGGTTTGCCTTTGACTCATGATCCCAGGGTCCTGGGTTGGACTCCCTGCTCAGCAGGGAGCCTGCTTCTCCCTCTGTTTGTGCTCTCTCTGACCAAGCTGGTTCCTGCCTGCTGGGGTCCAGAGGGCAGGGGCAGAGGGAGATGGAGACAAGCTCAAGCAGACACCCATGCTGAGTGTGGAGCCCAGCGCCCATCTCAAGATCCTGAGATCATGACCTGAGCTGAAATCGAGAGTCAGATGCTTAACTGACTGAGCCACCCAGACGCCCCCATAGTACACATTTTTCAAAGTGATGAGTGTAGGATGAGTGAGAAAGGTCAGATAAAGCAATTGGAATAATCCATCCTGAAACACGTAACACAAGGAGACACTTCCTTAGAGAAAACAACATGACAAAGATAGCTTAATCTGTCTTTTTCTTTCTTTTCTTTTTTTATTTTAGTTTTTTTAAAGATTTTATTTATTTATTTGACAGACAGAGAGATCACAAGTTGACAGAGAGGCAGGCAGAGAGAAAGGAAGAGAAGAGGACTCCATGCTGAGCAGAGAGCCCGATATGGGGCTCGATCCCAGGACCCTGAGATCATGACCTGAGCTGAAGGCAGAGGCTTTAACCCACTGAGCCACCCAGGCGCCCCTCTTTTTTTTTTTTTTTTTAATTTTGCTAGGATGAAATCATGCCTCAGTCTTTTCTAGTTTCTCTAATAAGGATAGAGGCTCAGAGTGACTGCCCAGGTTTACTGGGTGGAATGCAAAACTCAAACACACTCCCTTCCCTGCCCGCCCCCCACTCCATTACTACACCTTGGATCTCAAAAACAGATAATTCTATGAGAAGGAGATTGAGAACATTATTCAGTCAAGGATTCATTCATGTAATAATCCCATAAATAACATGAAGAGTCTTTCCTGTGCCTTGCGCAGGGCAACAATCACTAAGGTTTGTGGTGTTTGAAATGTTACATCAGAGAATCCTGGAAATACACATATGAGGTACAGACCACTTTCCCTCCATTTCACAGCTGGTGGAACACTCTTCTCTTCACACTGGAACCAGCTTGCAAGGAATGAGTAACTTGTCTGAATGGCAGCACCAGAATTTTATTCCAGTGCGCTCTATGGTATTCTTATTTTTTCCACCTTTTCCTTCTTTCTTCTTTATGTTATTAAACGAACAGTTATGGAGCCCTCCCTGTTGAGTCCCACATACTAGCGTCCCTGTAATATGGATCCTGAGACCTACTGTCTTCTCGCTCTGACTTTCATTGGCACGCTTCAACCCTGAGACACCAACGTGGGTGTCGTCTCACAATTTTGTTACTTCCAGCCTAAATCTTCTCTCTCAGATCCTACTCCAGGCTGACCACCTCCCCCCAAACCCCACACCCCACCTGTAATTCTCAAGAATAGCTAAGACTTGGGGCACCTGGGTGGCTCAGTGGGTTAAAGCCTCTGCCTTTGGCTTCGGTCGTGATCCCAGAGTCCTGGAATCGAGGCCCACATCAGGCTCTTGGCTCAGTGGGGAGCCTGCTTCCTTCTCTCTCTCTGTCTGCCTCTCCACCTACTTGTGATCTCTGTCTGTCAAATAAATAAATAAAATCTTAAAAAAAAAAGAATAGCTAAGACTTGACATTTGGAAAGCTTACTTCTTTGCGTCTCACCTACCCCTGTCCCCCGACCCTGTCCCAAACCAGATGCTTTTCAGAGATGCTGTTTCACTGAATGGGTCCTCCATCCCTCCAGCTGTGCGAACCAGAGACCACACTCATTCTTGACACCTTTGTGTCCCTACTCTAGGGACTTGTGATAGATTCGCATGGATCTCCACATCCACCACCCTGATGACCCACTTCTTCATCTCTGGCCCGGAAGACTGCCCTGCCCTCTAAATTGGTCCTCTTCCTTGGTTCCTTTCCAATCCATTCTCTACACATCAACCAGAGTGGGATTTCTCCAAATGACGATCTGCTGGTGTTGCCCCACCCCTGTCTTCTCACTTTTCCATGGAATGCCATGGATCTGGTAGCAGACCAATATGCTAACATGGTTCCAAGTCTCTTCTACACATCCTGTCTCATGAATCTTTGCCCTTCGATCTCTGTACTTGGGCCACCCTGATTCTCTCTCAGGTCCTTAAATGAGCCACTTTCAGCCACATGCAAGGCTTTGACATGTTATTGATGGCCTGAAAAACCACCTCCATTCCAAAGTTTGCCACCATAATGTCCATGTTGCCTTTATTTCCCTGCTTGAGTACTACTTCCTCATGGAAGCTTTTCTTAATTTCCCATACTGGATCAGGACTGTACATTTTATTCAAAACACTTTAAATAAGAGCCTATACACTTAGATGTGTGTTTCTTTGATTAATATCATCAGTTCTCTTTACCAGAAGATAAGCTCACAAGAACAAGGACCATGTCCCCACATTTACCATTATGCACATCTATGCCTAGTGTAGAGCCTAGACATACTAATAGTTGAGTACGTATTTGAATGAGTACACCGTAAAGAAGAAGAATAGGATTACTACATGATCAAACTACCTTGTTTTCTAATTATTGGTGAAAAAACCATCTCTGTCTCTAGAGTAGGGATTCACAAATATTAGTGATGATCAGAATCACCTGGAAACCTCATTGAGCATCCTGGCTCCCTCCCCAAGCATTTCTGATTCAGTAGGTATGGCTATGTCTGAACTTTGTGTTTTCTGGTGAGACTCTTCCTGCTGGCCTGGGGACCAGACTTGGGAAAGCATCGTACTGGCCCATATACATTTTAGAATACAGTTCTTACATTTTTGAGAAATCACGCCTTCTCCATCAACTGCATTAGGCCCAGCCTCGGACGCTGCAGGAAATGGACAGGTTTGCTCTTCCTTAGGCATTTGTAGCCCTTCCGAGAAGCTGCCGTGTTTGGACAGCCATGCCTGGCATCGTTCAGGGATTCAGTTTCCAGCAGGGATTTACTCACTAGCAGGACTCTCATGATTCTCAACAGGGACAAGTGCCTGCAACTGAAATGAAAATGGGGAGGGCAGGCAGGGAGGCTTAGGTTTCAAACATCTTTCACTGAGGAATTAGTTATAAAGAGACACACAACAATAAAGCATGAACTAAGCCCAGACACCGTCATTCAGAGCAAGCTTACCCTCTGAAACTGGCCCCACGCCAGCTTGGAGCCAGGTGCCTCTCTTGGATCGGAGTCAAGTGCCCCGCGGCCACCTACAGAGCACTCAGGTAGGATCCTGAAAGCCCCTCACCTCCGTCTGCCCTGCTTGATTACTATTTCAGGTCCCCCCAAAGGACTCCCAGCTGGCTGGCTGGGGCCCAGCTGCTCAGGCTCGCCCAGCCCATCATCTGCACCACCGTGGGGAGGACGGGCAGGACCTTTGGGAGAGGAATGACAATTGGGCCACCTTCTTTGCTTGGAGCTCACCTCAGAGAGGTATTGTTTACACATGATTAGAGTGTTTATGGCTCATTATATCCTGGGTCTGTCTGGTGGCTGCAGAAAGAGACAGGAGGGCCAGACCATCAAAGCTGAGATACAAGTTTTCCTAAGAAACAAAGCAAAAGACGAGGACGTTCTGGTGGGGAGGCAGGGCGGAGTGGCGGAAGGTCAAGTGTATCTAGAGAAGGACATTTATAACGTGTCCTGCAAGCCAATGAGCTCACTGGCAGCACAGACCAGTGCTCAAGTGCAATGCTGAGGGCAGGCACGGTGTGCCCCGAGGGCATGAGCCTGAGTACTGCACGTCTAGCTGAACTGAAGGAGGAGGATTCACACTTGCTTTAGTAAACATTGGGAAATACCTAGCCTGATGGCCATGGGAATGCCTCACACACACTCACCTTGAGGCAGGGTAATGGACCAAGGGCCCAGCCGCTGGGCCCCAAATTCCGTGGCTGCATTTGTGCCCTGGCCTCGCTTTCCATGGACTGCTCCTAGCCCATGAGTGAGAGCAGCACCCCTGCTAAGGCAGACCGATCCCCCCCTACCACCCCCCCCCAACGACACACACACACTGCTAGGAAACACGGGACTCTTCTGCTGGCTCTGGCTTGAGGTCACTTCAGCGGGCTTCTAGAACCTTCCTAACATAGCACAGAAATGTCAGTTGCTTCCACCCAACCACCCTCTGGCCTTCACTTGGGGTCAGACCCACGTCGCGGGCTGATGGGTTTGCCAGACTTCCTGGCTCCTCCCATTTCTTCTCACCAATGATACCCCTAAGATTCTGTCAGTTTCTTCTTTGCAGAGGATCCTGGTAGCATGGGAGTGCACAAAGTATTTATTCTTCACCTGGGTGAGGAAGCAGGGACTTCTACTGAAATGGCCGGATTGAGTTCTAAGAAATAGAGATGTTTCTTTTGTCCCTTGGTCCAATCCCTCATTATCCACATCATCTTCTTGGATTCTCCCTGTTTTCTGCCCTCTGTTATGTTCCCCTCTCCCAACACACACACACACACACACACACACATTCTCCTGTAGAGCATCTTCAACAAAGGTCATCCCTGGAGAATAATTTGACATTCAAGATCCCCTCCATTCATAACCCTTTTTAGACTTCTCATCCTCTCTCCTACCTCAAATGACAATCTAGCATCTCTAAAAACCAGCCACCATAGCAAAGGGTATCCTTAAGTTTCCAGCCTGAAAACTTGATCTCTTTGTGGAGTCATAAAATACAAAGAGTGAAATAACCTAACAGCCCTATGCTGTATGTACTATGATTCCCAATTGTGTTTTTTTTTTAATCTGGTAAGCCATTGTGTGAGATTGTTATGAATCAGGAAGCCTAAGTCAGATGCTGCATTGCCTTAGGAATCTTACTCTCTGGGCTTCCATTCTGTCATTTGAGATGGTGACATTACAGAGCTATTGTGAAGAATATAGAAGATCATGTTATATGTGTAAAGAATTAGTATGGGACCCTACACCCTTTAATGCTTACTGGGGGCTAACTATTATTAATACAAAAAAGTTATGGTAAAGAAGCAGGAACTTGGCGATTCTAACCCTTGGCATGTGGGGTGATATATAGACAGTGCTTAAAATTTGTTAAGTGAAATTTCCTTTAAGATAAGGTTTCTCAACCTCAGCCCCACTGACATTTTGGACAGGATAACTGTGTGTTGTGGGGGTTCTGTTCTGTGCAATGTAGGATGTTGAGCAACATCCTTGGCTTCCATACACTAAGAGCTAGTAGCAACCCCTATCCCACTTATGACAACCAAAATGTCTCCAGACATTGCCAAATTTCCCTTGGGTATAGGGAATGCCTCCAGTTGAGAACCACCAGTTAAGATAGAATTAACATAACCCCTAAACCTAAGAGGCTTAAAATCCAGCAGGGGAGCTAGACCACATTTTTTTAGTTTTTGGTTTAATTTCCTACGTCCCATGACAGAACAAAATGCTGGATGTTTGAAGAGCACAGAGAAAGTTCATTGACCCAGTCTGGAGGGTTTGGGGGTAGTTTGCTTCCCGTGAGCTCAGCCTCATGCCAGTTATGGTCTGTTGGATTGACCATTACAAATGGACCCATTAGGTCAGTCTGAGCTCATGATGAGAGAGCTGGCTTGGTTTCTAGCTCCTTCATTGAGAGTAGGTATTCCAGCTTTAGTATTTTAGAAATTAACTATTGAAAATTAATAAGAGGAAAAAAGGAAACCACATTTAGAATGGGACTAGGAGGCCTGCAGGGGGAACTCTCCCACCTAAAATTCCATTGCAGACCCAACAGGAAGAGAAGAGATGGACCTTGGGGGTGGATACTGCTTTACTATCTATCCCAGCTGGAGGAAGAAAGGCTTTCCTTCTGCCCCAGCAACAGCCCAGCCAATGAGAGAGTGTTATAACTCAGCCAGTGAAAAGCCACCATACTTCAAACTCCCAGTTTACTCCAATGGCCTTTTTGTTTACAACAGCCTCCCCATCCCCCGCTTTCCTCTATAAAAGAGCGGCCCTCCGTTTGTGCTGTGGATTTGCCTCTGGTGTTGGCTAGCTTGGCATTTGAGTTTTGCCGTTCTCAGCTATTCCCAAATAAACTCATTTTTTTGCTGGTAAAAGAACTGGCAGTTTTATTTTTGAGTTTATTTTTGAGTTTGAGTTTAGCAACAGCAGCAACACTTGTTTGTCTTTCACCTAAACCAAAGATGAATATTTCTGCTTTGTGAGGGACAGACACTCTCTATAGCGTGAGAAAATCATTCTCTTTTCAGCTTCTTTTCACTTGGAAAGACCGGGTAGGCAGACAGGGGTCTGAAACACCCTCTATTAGGGACTCTGAGCTACTGAAGAGTGAAGCAAGGGATAGACAACCTATGATTTCTGCGGAGCATCGGTGAGTCATCTGATAGGCTAAGCCAGGCCTGGTTCTGCACAGGGGGTGGGGACTAGATAGTTCTGCGTAAAGGGCAGAGAAAGGAGAGGAAGAGAGAGTCTTTGGGTTTATGGAGACCTCCAGCAACATGGTGGGTGGCCTAATGACTTGTAAGAAAAGGCTATCTGATACCGCCTTAAATCAGTTTAGTCTCCACTATAAACTCATTTGATGGTGGTGATGCTTGGACAGTATTGGGAATGCACTTAATGCTACCGAATTGTACACTTTTAGATGGTTAAAATGGTAAACTTTATGTTACATATACTGGTGGTGGTTCATTTCATGTGTCAGCTTGACTGAGCTAAGGGATGCCCAGATAACTCACCAAACACTCTTTCCAGATGTGTCTGTGAAGGTGTTTCTGGAACAGATCAGCATTTGAACGGGTAGTCTGGATAAAGATGATCCCCCTCACCAATGCCTGTGAGCATCACTCAATCCTTTGAGGGCCTGAACAGAACCGAAAGTCCAGGAAAGGATGGATTCATTCTCCCTGCCTGAGCTGGGACATCCAACTTCTGCACTCGGACATAAGGGCTTCAGGTTCTCTGGCTTTTGGATTCAGACCAGAACTACATCATGGGGCTCCCGTGGTTCTCATGTCTTCAGGCTTGGACTGCAACCATAGCACCAGCCTCCGGCTTTCAGATGGCACACTGTGGACTTCTCCGCCTCAATAATCAAGTGAACCAACCCCTGCTAAGAGCTATGTTTTTATATGTCCACAAAGTTCCTATTGGCTCTGTTTCTCTGGACTAAGACAGTATTTCACACCAAGAATAAAAAGTCATCTGAGTTCTCACACTTTAGTAACAACTGCTGTGGACACAAATGGCTCTCTTGAGTGGTTTGGGACGAGGTGTGGTGCTCTTTGGTCAATGGAGGACAGAGAGGAGAGTGGAAGAGGTGAAAGTTGATGACATTGAGAATTTGGTGGGAGCCAGGGGACATGTGAGAAAGCGCACGTCTAGAAGTCCTTCAAATTCTGGCAAGGCCAATAGATGTCCTATAGTAGAAGGGATCTAGGGGCCACATCCAATTATGTTCATAGTTTAAGGGATGGGGTGAATTCAGTTGTAATCCGACTTCCATAAAGATGGAGCTTAAAAGGTTCAAAAAGACTGTAATCTATGTCCTAGCTTAGGGCTTACCAATTGGTATTTAATTACTGATCTCATGAGGCTGTTTTAAGGGTCAAAGGAGTTAAATAACTATACAAATTTAATATGTACCGATTTTTGATGTCTGATCCTACCTTTCCATATACTGTTCCCTCCCTTTGCATCTGTTAAATGGTTTCCTGGTCTTCAAATTACATCCATTTGATAGTTACTATCTTTGGTTTTTGTTAAGTTTTCAGCCTTCTAAATGATTCCTCCCTCTGGCATGCCCTGATTTTTGCCTCTCTTAACTCCTTCCCCTCTAATTTAAGGATATACATGTCATGTTGGGTCCAGCCTGTGACTTTCCTGGGTGAGCGTTCTGACACTCAGGGATAGCCCATGTGAATTAGGAAGGTCCTTTTTGATGTAACTCGGAAAGTTAGGGATGAATTCCAAACACTGCTTCCTTGCCGCTGAGGTCTGGTCCAGTCAAGCCTTCAGGGTGGTTACACAGACATCTGCTGGTGGACTCCAGAAATAAAAGGTTTCTCTTCCCACACAAAGACTCCCTAGAAACCTCAGGCACTGCTGGCATGACGGGGGGTGATTTGTACCCCCCAGCCTGATGTGTCACGCTGGATGGAAAGGATGGTGAGATGGGCCTCATGTGTGTTTCCACCACCGCCACTTATCCAGATTTTGTCAGCTGGTAATTTCCCAACTTCTTTGTGCATCGGCGGTCTCACTTTCATTTTCCAGTTTAGAAAACTGTTTGGAAGAGTATTTTGATGTTGCTTTTCTTTAGTGTGCATGGTGCTGGGCCCACTACCAAGGTAGGAATCAGTGAGTGGAAGTGACTTTCCCCATCACTGTTGTCATGTCTATTCATTTCTTAACCAAATTGGAGTCTCTCTCTGCTGTCTTTCTGAGATATATGTGTGCCTTGTGCCTTTGTTTGCCTAGTTCTGCATCATTGATTAAGCCTATGCTATCCTTCGTATGCAAAATTGAATCCAAAATTGTGGCTCTTAGGTAAAGATACAACCTTGTGAATCTAACATTTGTGGATGCAGCCCCTGGGAGTGTGAGTGATGGTAGCCCTAAGTGAAGTCTTTATGCAATCTGTATTCAGTGGGCACTTATCTTTTGCATGGTCTGAGACAAATAACACTTGGGCTCCCCACCTCCCTTTGCCATTATAGAGGCAACTATACAGATGTTCCTGTTGCTCTGAGATTTATTTTTTGTTATTTTTGGAGGTTTTTTTTTTAAAAGATTTTATTTATTTGAGAGAGAG
This sequence comes from Mellivora capensis, assembly GCA_004024625.1. NCBI lineage: Eukaryota > Metazoa > Chordata > Mammalia > Carnivora > Mustelidae > Mellivora > Mellivora capensis. The sequence continues at coordinate 157,164 of PISX010001964.1, read as the reverse complement.
AGAGAGAGAGTGAGCATTTGCGATTAAGGGAAGGAGCAGAGTTGAGAGGGAGAGAGAATTGCAAGCAGACTTCCAGCTGAGCGTGGAGCCCCACCCGGTGCTTGATCTTACAACAAAGGGGATTCTGAATTTTTGCTAAGTGTGTTATGTTATAATCCTCTGATGAATTATGTCCCAGTCGTTCACACTGGCAGTGCAGGGAATCTTCATCTCTGCCACATAGTCTCTATATAGTACCAGTCAAACAAAGCAGGGCACAAAAGTGTATCCAGCCCAGTCTCAACCATGTAAAATGGTGCTTACAGCAGGAAGATACTATGTTATCTGTGGTCATCTTTGAGGGGTAGCTAACAGATTATTCCAATTCTTTCGTTACATTTTTTCTTTATTTCCTAAAACTTTCAAAAAAGAGCTTGTACTGGTACTAACTACTGTTTTTAATTTAAGTGATTTCTTCAGTCCCTCCACAGTAGACCTACTTTGCCAGTTCCATAGTGTTGGGGGGAAGGGGCTGTTTTTGTTTTTGTTTTGTTTTGTTTTTGTCTGTATTCCCTTTATGTGCTTTTAAACCAAGTAAGTGTTGTATAATTAAAGCAGTGTGTTCAAAGCTGTGTGTCTGTGAGAGAGCTCTCATTTACTGTATAGTAAACTTAATGAACAAAGCAATATTTAGGCAATTCTGAAAAAATGGGTTTTGTTTTGTTTTTTCTTTTTTTTTAGGCATGAGGGAGCATGGGGTGGGGGGAGTTTCAATTGTAATGATTTTCCTCCGTGTCATTTAGCAGTTTTCCAGGGCTTTTCATTATGGCAGCACCGGGCCATTTGAGGTTCTTGCTTTCTAATCAGCCCTGGACGCCTTCCAGTGAGCCTGGGCGGAAATTCACCGGGCACTGGGTTTAATTGGGGCCACCCACCATGGAAGCGCTTCCCCCCTTTGTCCGGAGAGATGGAAGCTCTTAATGTAATGCACATAAAAACGTCCAGTATTGCAGGGCAAGAGCAAGCGGGCTCTGATGTCCCGAGGCTGTTATTATGTCCCAGTTTAATGTTAGCTTTTCAGGGAGGCTCCATCCAATCACGGGGGATACAGAACTCTCCAGAAAGAGAGCAATATAAAGTATTAGGTTGCAGTCTGAACACAACCCCTGATGTTTGGAACCTCTCTAAATAGATCCCA